>JAMKCH010034007.1:0-23875 GCA_023653785.1 Ophioderma brevispina | reverse complement strand
TTATACTAGCTAAGGCAATAGTGACGGAATATTAAACACATCGCTCAAGGATTATCGCACCGTCTCTCCCATTGAAATGGACGCTTGAACATGGCTGTGAACAACGGGAATTTATATCGCCATCCTCCAGGGCTAGATGTTCCGTTTCCATACTTCCCACCACCTTTACATTTCCCAGGTAGGTTCACTTACATGATTAATAAAATAAGGTACAGAAAGAGAGGAAAAGCATTATTATGATAGAGAGGTAGAAGCCAGACCGAGGAACCTCGAGCAGCGGTAATTTTCAGTAGGGTGATTACCACGATTACGATGTACGATGATACGGCTGACAATCACATGGTGCCATGTGTGGGGAGTGTAGTCTGTTTTTGTTTGTGTGACCTTGTTGTGTGTGTGGGGTGTAACAGATTCCTGTGCTCCGCCTTGCTCAGTTAGTCAATATCTATTTGCAGTTTCTTTGTCCAGGCCTATTGTGAGGTAATACGACTATATCAGATCAGTGGATTTTCTGGATAAAGATCTTTTATTCGTTTGACCTGCAAATATGCGCAACCAATTATTACGAGGACAGACAGATCAATAGTCACAGTTGAAGTGCAAGTTATTAATGAAATATTTATTGGGCTTTTCAAAATGGTGGCATGGCTGAGTCAGAAAATAATAAAAGCTGTAGTTTCTTGGTGTATATAAGAAGCTAAAAATAATTGCTTCCCCTTATATTCCGACCACCATCTTGTGTTCCTAACCACACATCTTCATTGAGGTACAGTCGAACTGGTTAATCGGGATCCTGATAAGGGGATTTTCTGATATTACCTGCTGAATCATGAAACCGTTTCAGGTGTGTAAAACCTCACCTTTTAATTGGGACACTCCATCGTGAGAATCGGGACATTTTTGACCTGGTAATTCTATATTTGATAAAAACTACTGATCATGGGACATTTTGACTGAAAAATAAGGTATGCTTCGATTTCTATTTAGAACTTTTTGTCATGTTTTTTTAATGTTCAAATACATTTTTATTTACAATACCCTTTCTCAATTCTCATTGGCATACATATTCATAAAAGCTATAACAAACATTAATTGTTTTGTGCAGGTTAACATTTAATAGATTATATGCCCCAATATCTTTGGCTCCTAGTGTCTTTGTGTACTTTCTCTTGATCGGGATTTTCGGGTTATCGGGAATTTTCTCTACTCCCGAGGTGTCCCGATTAAGCGTAGTCAACTGTATTAATAATTAATTACCAGTCTATTATTGTATTGGCTATTATTGTCAGTTGATTATATTAGTCATCAAAAATTATTGTGGCACTTTGGTCGTCAGGTCCGCCATGTACCCCATATTGTAAATTAATAATCTGTTTACCAGTCCGATGTATACTGATCTAGTGCTAACTGTGGGCGTACTGTCAATTATGCATGTTTACAAAAGTGTTCAAGTCTCGTGGCTTGATGGCTTGGGATGGGACCCATTTTTCGATTCATAATTAATTTTACATGCTTTTTCCCCTCAATGAATAAATTCTCTTAGTAATTTCTGGCAAATGTGAAAAGAGATGGTAATAAATATATTTCAATTAAAAAAGACTCGGGAGGAAATTATGTACATTCATGAATTCCCTCATATTACAATTATTAGAGAAGGTGAGAAATTGATTTTGCTGCTGTTTTTGTTTTGTTTATTTTGCTTGATGTTTAGAATAAATCCACGTTCTATATATCCTTGAGAAAGCCTTATTTTAAAACCTCTGACAAGAAAAAAGATACCCACTTATTCCGTTCTCGAAAATAAATTCACAACTCAACTGCAAATAATTATTTAGGTCGAAATTGTTTACAGTTATCATACAAGAAGGCCATATGTAGGCATCCGATATCTTAACAGCTCGCATCAATATTACTAGCAGGAAATGATGTAGGGAAAAAAACACAAGTACTAGCCAAACATTTGTTTTTCTTTCTGAATTGGTATTTCACTGCAGCACAGAGAGCGCACCAATAGTACACATAAGACAGAATTACGCTAGTACTAGAGAAGTACCCAATGCATTTAAGTAATCTGCATGGATGCTGTACGTGCTCGGGGCCAAATATCAAATGACCCGTTGGTGCGTATATAACCCAGAGCCCCTGTGTAATGTTAAAGGGAGTTATTTATGTGGCCAGGAATTTTTGACCAATTTATGACCCATTTTTAAGGCGCTAATTTTTGGCGAGTCTGAACGTCCGATGCTTTTAAATTTGAGCTTGCGTGTTGGCAGTAAAGAGGGTGCTTTTCCCTTTCAAGGCAAGAGCCGTTAATGAAATATGTGAAAATATTTGGTGTACAAACAAAGGATGCTTTACAGTCCGTAAATGTATGTGTGAGGATGATTTCATTCCCCCCTCAAAACAATTCCTGGGTGTCGAAAGAAGTGGCTTTCCGATAGGGAAATGGCCTGGTTAGGCTCTGCACTGACTACTGAGGACGTATTAGGGATGTCGTCACTTTGACAAATTTGATGCTCTGATGCGTTAACCATTGTCCCTTATTCCTTCTGCTTTTTGGTGATGTCTGTGAGAGACATATTTTGGTCTAATTAGAAATGGTGTTTTTGAATCAGATGTGCGTAAGTGGTTACTTTGTGTGAAGTGATATGGAAAATGCTTTGCTGTATTCTGTTGCCGTACAATTACTTGAATTTTATGAAACATTTGTATTACAATAAATCTTTGGACTTATCAGATGGTTTTAAATGGAGGATTAGTTTACAAAGCTGCCGATGGCTCGCATTTCACCAATAGGGTCCGATTTTGATCTCCTGGAGAAAACTAAGCCGAAAAGAATAATGAATATGTAAGTGGGATTCAAGACACTACCCCCAAGAAATGGTGAGAATCTTGTGTCTGTACCAAGAGAGGAGTAAGATTATCAAAACAACACAAATAGGAAATACATTTTTCCACCAATATCAATTAAATCTATATCCGGGGAAAACAAAAGGAAAAAGTGGGCCTATACTTGAATATTCCTGCAGGGCCTATATTGTTCTAGCATAATTATTCTAGGGGCATTTTAATTGTGGTGTGTGTGCATTTTATGGAATAAAGTGAGTAATTAAATAGGAAAAAATAGGTGACCTAAATATACTACCTTTATGATTATTTTGTATGTAAAGCGTGGCCAGCAATAGAAATCCAAACCATTTCCACGATCAACCCTTTCATACAAAATTATTATTTTGAATGCCACCCATTTTTAATAGCCTACAATATGCGAATATAATTATGGATACCGTTGCAAGTTAATTAATAATAGGCATAACACGCTAGGATATGCAGTAACCATCTGATGGGCTGTGACCAAGTGTTGATTATTACAGGATAATAGGGAAAACTAATGGCCATTAGTACGACAGATTTATTGCCTCCGTTGCAGTCCATGTCAAGTTCAGTATTGCTGTGGTAATTGTTTCGCTTTATGACTGATCTTCGGCTCTTGAGAGATCGAACGTGAGCTGCAGAGGTCCAAGGAATGTTTTGTTTGCTTGTGACAGTGAAGATTTTTAAACATGCAGGATGATATGGGAAAAGTTAAATATCATTTGGGGGTGCTGGGGACATTATTTGATGGAGTAGAGGTATCTTGGCTATGGGCTCTGGAAAAATGTGCTTACCATCAGGTTTAAAGGCTGATTCAGAGATTTGTTGTTAGTAATGAAAATGGTCATCTAGGAACTAAAGATAAGTCACTTAAAATGCTAACTCCAAAGTTAGAGATGATCGGATTTTCTGTTTTCAGCAGTAAACATTTTTATACGGAAGTAGTTACAAACAGGCCAGAGGATAACGTGTATAAAAAAAATTCCGGATCCGGAATTTTTAATAACAAATTTGTGATTTTCTATATGAAGGAACTTCGATTTGGTTATTTCACCACAAAGATAGTATATGGGTAAGCATTAGTATATGCAAAAAAAACACGATTTGTTTGAAAAGTGATTGTGCCCTCATCGGGAAATCTCTGAGTCGGCCTTTAAATAAGCACAATGTGAAGAGTCAATTTTAACGAGATTGAAATCAAAAATCAGGAAGCAGTATTCTTTGATTCGAAATCTCATGAAAATATTATTGTCACTCATCTAGGTCCTAAGATCTCACTAAGTAGTTAAAATCTTCAATTCCCTTGGGAAGTCAGTATCTTCCATTCACCAGTGATTTAGAAAATACACCCCCTGGTTTTTGGGTATGATATATGATACCCAGAAACACACCAAGGTTTCAGTTCATTTCAATTTATATACAAGTACTTCCACTGAAACTGTGTCCTGGTGGTGAGCAAGTGTAACTCATAGTGTCTGCTTATATTTCCCTGGATATTTATCATATGCTGCAGGGCATTTTATTGTCTGCCTTACGAAACTTTGTTCGCAGAGACTTAGTAATCACTTTTAGGTCTGTTCTGTCTGTCTGTCCATGCTTGTCTGTCTGCTTGAAGTCCGTGTTCACTGCTGTGTAGGATTTATCTGGAGTTCCGTAAGGGCACGATGTGGTTGGAACTTTGTGGAAGAAGCGGGGTCATGAGTTCTCGACGAATTGATTAGATTTTGGGCGTAATAAAATATGCTAATTAAGTATCAATTTGCATAATTTACAAAATTTTCCCGCAAGGCTTGTGTAAGTTGTCAGGAGTTCCGTAAGGCGGTTTTATACTGAGTATAAGCTGGCTGGAGAGTCCGAAATGATTAGAATTTGGTCGTATTTTGGGCAATAAGATGCAAATGAGCTAAATTATATGCACAATCAGCGTAATTGCTATAATTTTGCACGGACATTCGGATACACAAAATTCCTTCACTGCATGAAGCCTATCTGTGTAAGCATTCTTTTTTCCAATTTGAACGTGTGTGATATATGCGGTTAGGTATTGCCAAATGAGCTAATTAAATATAGGAATAATTACTGATTCTGAACAGTTACATAGGATAGGCAAAATTCATTCGCTACATTGAAACGAATAAACTTGCATGGCTTTTTGTTTGTCAATTCATAATTGGGTTTCAAAGTGCATGTTGGGCGTCAATATGCTAAATTAAGTGTCTAATTTGCATTAATTTAAGAAAAAAAGCTTGTGTACAAGTATCTAGAGTTCCGTTAAAGGAGTTAATGATGTAACTTGGTGGAAGGCAACGCGGGCTGAAGAGTTCTCGGACCTGATTAGATATTTGGGCCTATTTGGACAAATTAAGTATGCAAAGAGCTAATTAATATGAAAAATCAGCGTAATTGCTATAATTTTGAAACGGTACAATAGGATAAACAAAATTCCTCACTGAATGAGAGCATATTATGGTGCGCATCTGTTTGCCATTTGAACGTAAGTGATATATGCAGCTTAGGTATGTAAATGAGCTAATTAAATATGATAATTGCTGTATCGTGAAATGGTTACATTGGTAGGCAAAATTTCTTCTTTACATGAAAGACTTAGTCTGGATTCATCTTTTGTGTGAATTAAGAATTGAGGTAAAAGTGCATTGGGCTAATTAACGGGGGATTTCTGATGCAATTGAACTAATTAAATATATGGTGAATTGCTGTATTAGCTGAAAAACAGTAAACTTGGATATGCATATTTCTGGGTTATCTTTAGGCAGGGGTAGGGTGTTGGGAGCTGGGTGGGGTGTTGGGAGGGCGGTGGGGGTGGGGTGGTTGGAGGGGTGTTTGGGAGGAGAAAATGGGTGTTGAAGGGGAATTGGGGGTTGGGGAGGGGGGTAGGTGGTTGTGGGTGATGTGGTGCGGGGTGTTGGGGTAAGTGGAGGGGGGATGGGGTGGTCGAGAGGGGGATAGGGTGTTGGGAGGGGGGATGGGGTGTTGGGGAGGGGTGGGGGAGTGGATGGGGCTGTTGAGGGGGGTTTGGAGGGTTTTTTTTAAGGGGTTGTTGGGGTGTTGTGCAGGGTGATGGGAGGGGGTGGGGTGTTTGAAGGAGTGTTTGGGGAGGGGTGTTGGTGTGTGGGGTGTTGGGAGGGGGGGGGGTTGCTTGATGTGTTGGGGGGTGGGCTGTTGGAGGGTTGTTGGAGGGGTGTTGCGGGGGGTTGTGGGAGGGGGTGGGGGTGGTGGGGTGGTGTGTGGAGATGGGGGAGGGCGTGGGGTGGTGGGGAGGGGGGGATGGGGGGTTGGGAAGGGGGGCGGATAGGGTGTTGGGGAGGGGTTAGGGTGTGGGGAGGGGATAGGGTGTTGGGGAGGGGGTTGAGGTGTTGGGGAGGAGGTGGGTGTGGGGAGGAGGAGTGTGGGGTGGTAAGGAATGGTGGAGGGGGTGGGGTTGTGGGGTGTTTTTGGTTTTTGTGGTTGTTTGGTTTTTGGGTGGTTGAGGGGTTTTGGGGAGGGTGGTGGGGTTTTTTTGGTTGTTTGCAGGGTTTGTGAGGGATGGGGGGGGGTGTTGCAGGGGTGTGTTTGGGAGGGGTGGGGTGTTGGGGAGGGAGTGGTTAGTTGTGAGGGGGGTGTGGGGGTGGGGGTTTGCGGTGTGTTGGGGAGGGGGGGGTGGGGTGTTGCGGTGTGTGGGGAGGGGTGTTGGTTGTTGCGGGGCGGGTGGGCGTTGTTGCAGGGTGTTGGGGAGAGGGGTTAGGGTGTGGTGGGCGTGTTGGGGAGGCGGTGGGACGGGTGAGGGGCTGGAGGGAGGCATACCCAGTATCATCGGCCCGGTGGGGTGTGCTGAGGAGGTGGCGGCGGGGACGGGGGGGGGGGGGTGGGGAGCGTGTTGGGGGAGGGGAGCGGGTGGTGTGGGGAGGGGTGGGGTTGTTGAGGAGGTGGTGGAGAGGGGTGGGGCTGTTGCAGGGTGTTGGGGAGGGCGCGGTGGGGGGGTGGTTGAGGGTGATGGGGGAGCGGGGTGGGGTGTTGAAGGGGGCGTGGGGAGGGGCGTGGGTTGGGGCCGGGGTGTGGGGAGGAGGGGGTGGGGTGGTTGGGAGAGAGAGGCGTAGGGGGTTGAGGGTGGCGCGGGGAGGGTGTGGAGGTTGGGAGGGGGGGGGGGTTGGGGGGTGGTTGGGAGGGTGTGGGGTTGGGGGGTGTTGGGGAGGGCGGTTGGGGGTGGGGCTTGTGGGGCGAGGGGAGTTGGGGTGTCTGGGGAGGGGGAGTTGGGGTTGTGGGGAGGGTGTTGGGGTGTTGGGGGCGTGGTGTGGGGGGAGGGGGTTGGGAATTGGGGAGCGGGGTGTGTGTTGTGGAGTTTTGGGGGAGGGGTGGTGGTGGGGGGGTATTGGGGGGTGTTGTGGAGGTGGTGGGGTGTTTTGGGGTTAGGGGGCTTTGGGGGTGAGGGGTGTTGTTTTGTAGCCGCGGTGTGGGCAGGGGGGAGTTGGGTGTGAGTCGGTGTTGGGAGGGGGTGGTGGGGTGTTGAGGGATGGTGGGGTGGGGGTTTGTGGGGAGGGGGGGGGGGTTGTTGCGGGGGGTGGGGAGGGTGGGTGGTTGTTTTGGGCGGTGTTGGGAGGGGGGTTGGCGTGTTGTCAGGTGTGGGGAGGGGAGTGGTGTGGGAGGGGGTGGGGGTGTGTGGGGTGTTGGGGCGGAGTGGGGTGGGGTGTTGCATAGGGGGGGGGTGTCTGGAGGGGCGGGGGATATCTGCAAACCACCACTGATCGTAGTTTGCACACTTCTTGTGAACATCGTACTTGTTACCGTTGCAAATCGGTGTGTGCTGTTCTTTGTTGGAGCTATACGCGCAAAGGGCAGGCGAGACTTGAAGTTCGAGAACCGCCTTGTGTAATAAAAGGTAACATGCTGTGACACACTAATTACTGGGTAATAGTCAATTTTCATAACCACTTTTCCTGCATCAACATCTGTAAACTAAGTGAATTCATGCAGTCATTTGTGAGAAAGGTCCAATGGATTGGCTTTTTGAATCGTGGTGTGTTTGTTCGTGTTCTGTTAGAAATCAAAGAATTTCTAACTGATAAGATATATACATATATTATATAAAAAAACAAATTATGGGTGCTTTATTTTAGAAAAATAGTAAAAACTTAGTGCCTTTGGGTGACTGGAAACTGTGTGATACTTTCTATGAAACATTAGGTACATCTTCAGTTCACTTTAGGGTAATAGTTTCAACCATGTCCCTCAGAGTGTTAATGTCTGTGTAAATTAAAAGGAGCCCAAATATACTGCATGGATACTTGTAAAAAATCATCAACAAGATAAATATTGGATGTAGATCCGCTTATGAAGGCTGTATTTGTCATTGAAACATGTAATGTCTTTAAAGGGACCTAATGGCCTGAAAAAACAATTGACATAATGAAAAGGACCTTTACTGAAAACTTCCACGAGTTGAAAACAATTTGGATGTTTACATGTCTGTAAAGATAAAAAAACAGTAAAAACAGGAAAGGAGTTCCGCGGGGGGGGGAGGTTGGCAGTTTGTCAATTTCTGGAACAGGAAAAGCAAGGTGTTACTCCCTATAACAGAATTTCCAGTGTATCTAGCTGTTTGCGACACAATTCAAAAGGCATTCAGACCAGGATTCAGTCATAGTACTTTAGGCTTGTACATGTAGTAAGATATTGATCTGGCAAGTGAAAGATGGATTAGTCGGGATTAGCACATATACAATAGCAATGGTCTGTGAGCTGATGACAACATGCTTTTCAAGTTTGGTAAATGCTGGCAGTAATGTCAGCATCCTTGTTCCAGAAATTGCCACAAACTGCCACCTCACACCCTGGAACTCTTCCTGGTTTTACTGTTTTTACAGAATGTAAACATCCAAATTGTTTTCAAACTCATGGAAGTGATTTCAGTAAGGGTCCTTTTCATTATGTCAATTTTTTTTCATGCCATTATGTCCCTTTAAGCTTAATGCAAATATTTCATTTCATTTGGTTTGGATGTTGCATTTCGGTGTAGCAAACAAATATTAGTATACAGTTCTGCAGGAAGTTCCTACATGCTGCTGTGTTGTAATTATTGTCCGGTCTACCCAAAAGAAAATAAAATAGGACAATATTTCAATTTTTTGTTACAAATGAATGAATCTCACTTTCATACCCCCAAAAGATTCTAACATCAAATATCCATGTCTTGGTTGGTGACCCTGCCTGATAGCCTTGTACGTTTACTTACCTGATCAAAATTGAGATTTTGGGTTCAGGTGAAAACTCATATTTTTGTGTGCCGCGCACTTCTGAAACTATTGCGTAGCGTGTACAGATGCGGTATCTGTATAGGTTCATCACTGTTTAACAACACATGCTTTTAATGTAGGATCAGTTGTTGAATGTGTCTAATAATTAATTTTTAATTTACTTCTATCCTGGATATTGACATTGGCACAAAAGGTGAAGGATATTTCTAAACCTGCAGCTAACTCTTTTGAATATTACAAATGTAGCGAAACCATGACAAAAGTAAAATAATGCATTGTCTGAGGCCATTTAGTATGGAATTTCTTCACAACAAAACCAAATGCAGCAGCAAGAGATTCTTCATTTTGTTCCCACAAAGTTCATGCCAAATCTATTCTGTAGCCCACTCATTTCTGATCAGTTAAAAAACTGGTTGACCTACCAGAGTATTGTAACTTCTTTGTA
Organism: Ophioderma brevispina; assembly: GCA_023653785.1. Classification (NCBI taxonomy): domain Eukaryota; kingdom Metazoa; phylum Echinodermata; class Ophiuroidea; order Amphilepidida; family Ophiodermatidae; genus Ophioderma; species Ophioderma brevispina. The sequence continues at coordinate 14,308 of JAMKCH010034007.1, read as the reverse complement.
CAGCTAAGGTAATTGTAGTCGGTTTTTGTGCTCGTTTTTTGGTCAAAAACAGGTAAACAACAATAGCCATGTTCACACGGTCACAAAACTCCCAAGGGTTTGAAACTCCAGAGGTAAAAATTTAATCCAATTATTTAACTTCACTCCAAATTGTGTCCACACGATGGCCAAAACTCTGAAATCATCCCCCTGACCATTCTCCTCCACTTCTCATATCGGAGTGTAGACCGGAAGTCAACATACTGGAAGCTGTGGACTTTCCCGCGTGATATTCAACTTTTGCCCTTGCGAGGTCATCTCCGCTCACTATTCCCCGAAGCTGTCTACATGGCACGACACTCCAAAACACTCGGAAGTGTTATCGGAGTTTGAGCTTCACCCCCAAGTTTATAAGGGGGATAAAACCCCACTAGACCCTCGATAAAACTCCAAACCCCGAATGTGTCCACACGGTCAAAAACCCTGATCGACACTCCAGAGTTTTGAAAACTCGGAGTTTCAGCCTCCGTGTGGACACGACTAATAACAAGGTAATCAGGGGCACGTAACACATAACCCGTCAAGGTTGACCTTGTGTCACTTTGGTTGATCTAACGTTTGTGCAATATGAATGGATTACTTCATGCGAAACAAGTGAGGGTATTTGCCTTTGAATATTAGCACTTTGTTGTATTCAAGGAAAGCAACAATATCCTTTACTTTGTATGATTTTTGAATTTGAGCTTGTTTGTAAAACCTGTGTTCAGTTAGTGACAGTGGAATTGTTTAAAGGTCCATGGCCTGATTGCTAATAGCCTCGTCTCCAGGGATCCCAAATTTTACCGGAAGTGGTCAAAATTTTGGTATCAGAAGAAAGCTACTATTTTTCTCATTTACCCTGTGAAATCTTAGGGCTAAAGGGTGTTTAGTTTGGAAGTTATGAGCGAAAATATGCCCCATTTTGGTCGACCAATATTAATTTTACACAGCACTCTATGGGGCTTACAAAATCACGTTTTTAGGTCTCATATCAAAACGGATTAAAATATCGATGCGGAAATTTACAGATGGAGTTTTGGAGTGAAGGCCATTCTATCATGATGAAAAAATCATCTACTTAAATCGGGCCATCCCCCTTTAACATGGGGCTTTAGAGGGGGCTGAACACCTCTGGCCAGGGAAGGGGCTGCAACACAGGGCCATGGAAGGGCCTAAACACTTCTGATTGGGGAAGGGGACAGCAAAAAAAATATTGAGTAAGTCTACCTTAAAGGGCCACTAAAAGATATTGCAAGAATAAAATTTCACTAAATTTGTACTTGATGGAGTTTAAAACACCCAACAAAAACCTTACAGAGGTTTATGTTATGTGCAATTAAAAGCAAAGAGCAAGGGCGCAGTTTAAACCACATTGCTTCATTATTTGGGCATATAATAGGTTTGATGATTGTGTGTAACATTCTAATAACTCCATTTGGTTTGATAGGACTGTAAATGAACAAGTTTTCTTCTGATAGCAAAATCTCAACTTCGATGGAGAAAAGTGGGGGTACAAGGTTGGCGATTGGGTCACCCACTTATAGTAGATGGTTTAATATTACAAATGTGCACTAATAAAGAAAAAAAGTGCAGGAATTGATTGAAAGGTAGTGTTTCGAATCCTCCAACATGTCCAACATCACTGTGTGTCTCTTTGAACCTTTCACATTGAAGTTTCTGTTTGCATGTTATGCAATTCAAGTTGTCAAAAGTTGCATGTAGATTGTAGTAGATAACAGAAATGGTTTCTTTTTCCTTTGTATTTTGTTTAGTGCATTTTAAAGATATTTTCAAAGTAAATGATGTAAGAAACTACCTTGTTGACCCTGTTTTAGACTCCCTCCACATCAAGTGCATATTTTTTCAAGAATCTACAAGGAACTTGGTTTTAGGCCTGTGATATTTTGTTGACAGACCTTGTGAAATACTATTAAACAAAACAGGCAAAGGACAAACTTCTAGACCAATTGTTTCCTTCTTGGTGTTTTCCTTTATACACCCACTATTTGTGACACTTCCTTGTTAAACAAACAAAACAAAAATAAAGTTGAGAAGGTTTTAATAACCACTTTGAAATGGTTTCAACCTCAGGCTAATATCGGAGGTTTTGACTGCATTGTTTTATATAGGTTTATAGTGTGTGGTTTTGTGCTCGTTCTTTTGTGAGCTATTAATATTTGGTGGGAAATTCCATGTTTCACTTGTTACCTAAGGAACACTCATGTGCTAGATAAACTATGAGCTGTAGCATTCTCATTCACCAGGGGACAAAGTTCAGTGAGCCATACACAGAAGTTATTTATGTTAACATAAACTGCCATTGTGTGGATCTCTATGTAGGCATGCATGTAGCCAGGGGCGTGTGGAGGGAGCGCACGCACCCCAGGGTTCATGCCAAACATGCAAACTCAGCCTATTTTGGCTATTAGAGGTCCTTCCACACCCCGAGGTCCCCCTCAAAAAGCAAGGTCTGGATATGCCAGTGGTAGGTATCAACATGAAGTTATTATAAGAACTTCATGGTATCATAAATTATCCTCAAAAACCAGGGGATATATTTTCTAAACACACAGGTGAATTAGAGGCTACTGAACTCTGCCCTTGGGAATGAGACTATATTGACTCATAGTTTGATTTTGGTTTACTTATCACTGATCAGTCAATTGTTAATCTGCATGTCAAGAAAAAAAAGAATCTCCATGTGTGGTGCATGCAATGTGTTCATGTACTCATCACATTGGGAATGAAATGGATTTGAGGGTTTAAATTTCAGGACGACAATGAGAAAAATATGGCCTTTCATTTGATATCAAAATCGATACTACTTCTGTGTAAAAGATGATCAGAACACGCACCCCAGCTCACAATACTGAAAGATGTTGGGGGTTCAATTCAAATCCTGTTGATTTTGCAATTTATCATGGGAATTTGTTAGGCAACTCTAACAGCTCTCTTAATACAAAAACATTATATGGTCAATATAATCATGTTATAGGTGAATGCACAGGTGTGTGGTGATTCACAGAAAGTGATAAATCGTTTAACCTTGTAGTGCTGGAAATCAAAACCTCTGTTGTAAAATTTTCACCAAGGCTGGTAATCTCCAAGGTACTGTAAAATGGAAATTTTTGCACTACATTTATTTTCATGCTGATTGAACTTTTGAGCTAGCACGAAATTAAACGCATAAAAATAGGTATTTTGTGTGTAGGTCTATGTAGGATAGCGAAACAAGCGAAAATGTTAAAAATCGCAGTTGCACGAAAAATTACATGAGCGAAAATGACCACTTTTACAGTAGTTTAAAGGCTGACTCAGAGATTTCTGAATATAATTTTTTTAATATATTAATTAAAAATAATCAACTATAATAACTATATATACAGTGCCATAGGATACTGTGTATAAATTTCCAGATCCGGAATTTTTAAACAAAGATGTGATTTTCTATACGAAGGACTTCGATTTGAGCATAGCTATTTCACATAGTGATTAGTATATGGACAAGCATTATGTATATACATGCAAAAAACACAATTTGTTTGAAAATTGAGGGCGCCCTCATCGGGAAATCTCTGAGTCAGCCTTTAACTTTAAAATCCACGTTTAAACCAGGGTTAGTCCTTTAAAAAATTGACCTTTTTTTTAATTTAGCGAAATGATGGTCATTTCACTGTTAAAATTCGATTTTTCAGTAAAATGTCTGTCAAATCACAAATATTTTAATCAGATCTTCAAATTCATGTCTCTGTAAACTTAATACAATCACTGATTGGCATTCTCAGGGTGGCTTAAATAGTGAGTTTGAGTCCCCTAAGTTTTTACCAAAAAGATACAAAATCAGCTTATTTGGGGCTTACATTAGCCAATCAGTGCTCTGTGTAAACCATACCACCATTCTTACAGTATCTCTGATTTGCTCATTACATGATATTACCTTCTAAGTGACCAATCAAAATAGTGCTTAGATGCCGATAGATAGTGAGGTAGTGCCCAGGGGCTTAAAGCACATAAATCCACCATTAGTATAAACTGAAATAAGCTTCTTACGAGGATATATCCATTAAATTATGCACATGAAAAGAAAGGCACAAAATCTCAAATTCCCCTTTTGAGCAAGATGGAGTAATTTCCCCAGATATCAATGGCATAGACAAAGGGCTTTTGACCTGGGTTAGTTAAGGTATGGCATGTCTTTTTAATTTGAGCCCTGGCACTGTCTGCTTTTGTTCAAATTCGATGCCAATGACTTGCAATTTCCATATTAAACTGTCTGAAAATGACCTACGGATATTCTGAATCTTGTAATGTTTTCAGTTATAAAAAAAGTTTCTACATGGTTGAAATTTTCTTGTATTTCAATATGATTTTTTTTCTATGTGAATTTCCAAATATTGAAATAACTTTCTTTGTAGAATTGGTCTGAACAAGCATGGAGTGAGGTAAATTAAAATGGGTCTGGAGTTTGGTGGATGATTCTGTAAGTTTCCAAAATGTTCCAATTTGTATGATCCACTGATGTTCCAAATGTGTGGGGAAGATAACCTGAATATATTTAAGATGGATCAATATGGCTGCTGACTATGATAAGAAACCTCCAACCTGCAATTACGATTTGTGTACGATAAATTTGCAATGGAGATCATATCACATCATTGTGTCGGCTATTGAATATAAATCTACTTTTTGTGTGTGAAAGAGCCAGCGTTAGTCATCCATGATATAACACAATAAAGGTGACTTAGCAGGTCAGTGTCTTTGCATCAAGCGTTTTGTTACGCCTCTGTACAAGTTGACTAACACGTCGCCCGAGTGCACAATCGCATCCCTTTTGTCAATAACCGACTTTGACAGCCGATTTGGAATCGTGGCACATCGCGGAGTGTACTCTTCGTATATATTTGCCCAAAAAAATCTCATGGTCAAATAAACATTTGAATAAAAAACATTGCCGATGGCACGTTTGCCTGTATGTTTTGGTTCTTGTTAATGCAATTTTCAATTGCCTGAACATTTAATATGGGGGAAAGATATTGACATTCAGGGTAGAAATAATAATGCTGTACATTCTGTTTTATATTGGTTCTTGCGAAGAAATTGCTCTTTTTTTAGTTTGTTTACTAATTGCCTATCAATAACACCATTGCAAGCAAAACAATTTCTGCATGTTAAGATCGGTGCTGATATAACTTGGTGGTTAATTGAATGCTGCATCGCAAAATTAAATTCAGGTTTTTTTGTTGTTGTTGAAGGTCCGTTTGTGAGTGAACATTAATTTCTTACATTGTAATGCAATTATCATTCTATAAATGGCAGTAACTGAGTTGTTAATGAAAAAAGTTGTTAACTATCAAATTTTAAGGTGAAAATCCTGGAGTAGCCTTGTGAAGGGAGAGGAATGAAGGAGAATTTAAAGACTAAAATTTTGTTTGACACCTTTAGATACGGGTTTGATGAGTAAGAGGAAGGGAACTTGTACTTTTAAGATGATATACTTTAAATTAAATTAGTTGTTCTGAATGGTTGTTCTGATTGGGTATATGAATTGCTCTCTTGAAACAAATAAATATCAAATATGTAAGAAAAAGCAAATTGTGCAAGTTAAAAAGTAAGCAAATTTGAAAACAAGCACAAAAAGCTTTAGATCAATAGAGAGCACAAAATTAGTCGCTTCAATTTGCTTTTTTTTCACAATTTTTTCTAAGTTTGACACCAAGCAAAAAATGCTTAATAAACTAAAATGGTCCTGGCTGTATTTCTGCAGCTTTAGACCTGGGTTTAAAACCAGGGTTAGTCCTACATGAGTGGACTTTTTCCTTTCAAAATACCGTGAGAGTTAAATGTAACAGGCGAGAAAATTCCTCATGGATGAGCCGTTCCGGCCCATCCATGAGTAATTTTCTCACCCATTGTTGGAAGAAAAAAGGTCCACTCATGTAGGACTAACCCTGGTTTAAACTCTGGTCTAAAGTTAGACTCCCTTTCAGAATACCAGCCATAGAGTTTCCTATTTTTAATTCCTTTCCCCTCTTTTTCAAAACTGTGAACTCCTTGTGAAAATCCTGTAGAAGCCTTTAGAAGGGGAAAGGATTTGAGATTAAAGATTGTGTTGTGATCAAAGTTTGTGTACTATCAATTACACTGTAGGCAAGAAGGAATAAAGGTTTTAAAAACATGTTCTAAAATTGTGTAGAACATGAAACCTTTAGGTGGGGGAAGGAGAAAGGGATATGTTGATTTCATAATTGCTTTTTATTGGAGATTACAGTCAGCAAGTTGGAGGGAATTCATTCTTGCGACACAGGCCTAAGCTATGTACATGTGTATTTCCTTACCAGCAACTGATTTCCAATTCCAAATTCATAATTTTGAAAACGAGAAAATCCCTGTAGCCATTTTTCGAGAAATTGAGAGAATTGGCATCAGATAAAAGCATAATCAATACAAAATATGCTAGATGGCAGACTACAACTTAGCAGAAACCTTTTTAGTGCTTTCGCCCTGTGGGTCAAGTTACTGAACAGAGAAGGGGTTAGGGGTCCCGAGTATAAATCAATCATAAAATGCTCTTCCGTTAAGACGCGTGGAAAAATCGGCATCCTCCGTGCAAGAGCCCTGTTCGCTTCGTTAATGACGTGCATCTTGTTATGTGTGTGTGTGTGTGTGTCGTTGTACCGTTCCACACGTCTGATATCGGTGTAGAGATGAGAGCATGCCGGTTCATAGCCTCAAGGCCTGTTGTTAATACCCAGCTTGTTCCTGCCGTTTTTACCATCGAACCGAACTCCCAAATCTCCAGATCATGGCCCGACTAAGGATGGTGTTATTAGTTAACTAACTGCGAGTGAGCGTCATATTATGTGTGTATTTTAGACAACGTCGGAGATTTCCTCTGGGTGCCTAGCTAGTAGACATTTTTCCTGTACCAGTGTAAGCTATAGCCGATGACTTCCTTAGTTTCGGCCCTGTTGTCTTGACCTCGTGTTTACCTGTGTAATCCATACCAAAATAGAGAAGTGGGTAATGTTAGTATGCACGTCATAATTTTGGTTTGTTTTATTTTCATTATGTAGGGACTGAATGTTGACCAAGTAAAATGATCCAAAAAATTGGCTAGAAAACATGAGGATTAATTTTTTAAACTTATAATAATAGTATAGATAAGTATATATATTGATTTTGAAGATGAATATTTCCCCTAATATCAAGTTTGATTTATTCAGCATTAAGTTTTATTATACTTCCTATATGAATATTTGTTTAGTAACCGGGTATGGGTTAATGAGGTTGCTGTAACATATACCCTATGTCAATCACAATATTTTGCATGCAAGTAATTGATTCAAGCAAGCAAGTAAGCAAGCAGTTAATCAATCAGTCAACTCTATTAATCAGAACCCAAAATATATAAAATCTTGCATTTTAATCATTGTGCTCAAATCAGGGATGTAAATTTTCTGGAAATTTCCAGAATTTGAGGAAATGGATTACTCAGATTTTCTGCACTTTATTTATTTTTAGCCCGGTTGAGACCCTTTTGCCCAGATTTAAAAGGACATATCAGGGATCTGAAAAATATTTGAAATTTGCAGCATAGCTTCAAAGTGAAGGATTAAGTCTGTAGAATTCTCATAAGTACCTTTTCCAACTGAAAGAATTGAACAGAAAAGGAGGAAAACGCAGTCGTTTCAATATTTACGTTCTCCATTCCAATTACGTGTTGTAGTACGTGTCCGAACGGACAGTAATGACGAAAATTTCCGATTTGTCCTAATTAGGATGCTTCTGGTCATATCATTGGCAGGGTTGTGTTAGGGTACCCTTACTTGTTACATACATGCAAAAATTGTTTTTGAGATTTTTCGATTTTTGATATTTAGCAAATCACTGATAAGTGTCTTTAAGCATTTTTTTTCTTCAGAATTTCATCACTCCTTTTCAGCAAGTAAATATTTTGAAACTTTTAAAGCACCAAACAGTTTTAAATTTGCAGTTTCAAGCAACTAAACAATACCCTATAGGATAAAAATATTTTCATTGGTTTTTAAGTTTGAGAAAATGTCACAAATAAATCTCCTTACAAGGGTCTCATTCTGAAGATAATAATTAACACAAATTATACTGCTGGCTTGAGGTGAGTTTATGTCCATATGTGAAAATTTCTTGCTGCAAAAATTGTTTTACATTTAACATTTATAGAGAGACAGATTGCTGTACCTTCTGTGGGTTTTGAAAGTGGTCAACTTATGAAAAGATGTTGTGCTTTTCTTATAAGAGTATTTTTTTTTCAAGTGTATTTTTATTGGGGGGGGACTTACACATTCCTGACATTTCGCCATAGCTAGACACGGTACTAATGTTCCACAATTTATATCAATTTTTCAGTTCCAATTTTTGCCTTCCATGCTGGGTTTAGAATTGAATATTGAAAGTTTTTCATCATTGTCAAATATGCAAACATTGTAGCAGTCAGAAGGAGCTGCATTTGTGCTTGCACAGAATGCGAGGCAATTAAAGCATAAACACAATTCCCGCTAAAACAATGCCCCGAAACACTGCGCTTGATTGAACATTTCGATGTGACAAGTTACGACAGAAATCAATATTAAAAAATAAAACAACCCACACACAACTTTGTGTGTTAAATTATTAGAATCAAAAATATCTTGTTTTAGCAACAACGAATGGAGGTACCCCGTCGCATATATCGGATAGCGCATTTTAACCTCAAAACTTGCCCCAAAATCACATTTTAGTGTCAAAATACACCACGATCATGCCAGCGCATGATAATTACTTCCCCTAAAGCGTAGGAAGATTAATATAAAATAGCAGCCATATGCATGGATAACGAAAGATCTTGCAGAGGTAGTTTATACTGTCGCTTTATTCTTAAAGGAGCATTTGGTAATTTGAACTGCAGGGGTTTAAAGGGCTATGTCCCTGTTTCTTAGTCGGATTTCAATATCTGCGAATATGATAGCGCCGTCTTTCTACCCCACTGCAGTGCAGACGAGAGCAATTTCAAAATGCAAATTTGTCCAAACAATATGAGGTAATTTAACCTCCTTTTAGTTGTTTTGTTTTGGTACTATTATACATGTAATTCCATACAGCTAGGGGAGTGGCAAGTTCTTTTTCCCTTTCACAAAAAGCAGTGGAAGTATTTCAAGATGCAGTTAATCCTGTAAAGAAATTTCCAGTCAGTCAACACAAAACAATTAAATGCCCCTTTATGAAAACAGCTAGGTAATAAAAATTCTGCCCGTCTGAATTTCCGTTTCCTTATGCCTGCCCGGCACCTAGGAACGTTCGGTTCAAGTGTTATTTCACGCCCGATTGAATGTCATTGCCTCTAAATGGGCCTGGGATGTGTGAGTACACATTCGCCATGGGGGGTGTGGGGTGCCCTGCTGTGCGGGCACGTGGGAGATTTCGTGCACGGTTACTTTACAGGGGGTGTATATTCAGTGAAATAATGAGGCACCATAATTCCTCTAAATGGTTGGGTACTTGTTCTTTTTGTCGAGGCTTTCGTCATGACTCGTGAGAGAATTACTGGTATGTTTTTGTATCACAGGGGCTGACATTGAGAGTTATATTGGTTGCTCGGACTGCATTTTAACACTAGCTGTTATCTAACGAACCATTCTCTTGTACTCTAGAAAAACCATCACTATGAGCTAGTAAAATCTCAATTCCCCCTGGCACAGTTCAGTAGCTTTCATTCACCATGTATTTAGAAAATACACCCCTGGTTTTTGGGTATGATATATGATACCCAAATCACACAAGGTCAGTTCATGTCAATGTATGTACAAGTACAACCCACTGAACTGTGTCCTTGGTAGATGAGCTTATTGCAACTCATAGTGCATGTGATTCTTGCTCACCTTCTCACTCTAGTCTTGCTCCCTACGCCATCTACATGTATGTATACATACAGGCTGATGACATTAAATTCCTCTATTTGATATGCACTTGTTCGGCCAACCATAAAAAGCACAAATTTATACCGTCATAAAATATGAGACCATCCAGCATATATTATTGGAAAGCAAGAGAGGGATATGATTGATGCGTGTCTAAAGCACTCCCAAGCTTGATTCACTCATCCATACTATATTTCAATCGTTATGGGCTTACAAAAGATCCACGATGAAAAAGAGAAGAAAAAGATTAAAAAACGGTGACTCTTGCCTACTAACAGGACGAATCAATAAGCTTTTGTGTCGCGTACAAAAAGATGGTCGAGGTATACAATGCAAGCTGATATATCATTTAGGAGCTGTTGTATGCACATCATAAGCCTGTGACATATTGTGTGTTGTAAACATTGCATAAACATTTTGATTTGGGGAGCTCGGGGAGCACGGTGGTCACATGCAATTTTATAAATAACCGCATTGCCAGGCCAAGAGTGGTTATTAAAATAAACTTCCCTAAATTTAAATTATCCAAATATTTGGACAAGCACGGGGAAACATTTCATTTATGGCCTTTGTTACCGGCGGACAATGTGATATCATTGCATCGATCGAGTCATAGGACACAGTCTCTATACCCTGATAAGTGAAAATTGCTATGGGCAAGGTCTTCTGTCAGCTCTGTTTGAACAGACTATACTTCAGGTGCTATTGCTGTATGGCTCTACCATGGCTGTCCCACTTAAATTTTTTCTTCAGGCTTATGCATGTGATTTTTTCACCTCAAGCATGTGGCCAGTCTGTTCATGGAGGGGGGGGGGGTTGGCTTGGCAAAACAAAAAAAATGGTACATGTAAGCAATAATACCCTTATGCAAGGAAGGGTACAACAAGGACTGAAAATCCATCCCTTCTTGATTTTCCTTCATTTTTTTCCAAGGGGTTCCCCCCCCCCCCCCACCACCATCACCACCAGCTTTTCCCCTGGCTTTCCTTGCATCAGGTTTTGCTGTTGGAGGGGGGTACTGTAGAAAAAAATGAAGATCTTTGCTGAAATTTTGTTTGTTGCAAATTTAAATTACAAATATATATTTTTTTAGGAACAAGTATGTTCTGAGCACTGCTTACATGTTAAGATTTTAACTATTTTTTGTGTGTATTTGAAATGGTCTGTGTAACAGCGGAGTTATTTTTTTTTTAATTTTTCAATTTGGGAACGACAAAAAGGAGCCATTTCCAAAGAAAGGGACAAAATCTAGAGCTCTTTATCAGTATATTGCAACATAAGCTTGAAAATATAAACTTACGAAATATTTTGGCTATTAAGCGATTATAACCAAGTATCAAGCAGAGTAGAAATAACAAACATAATAGCTCAGCCATGGAAACAAAAATGGAGCTCTCAACCAGTCCAAAAAGTGTTCATGGAAAATCGATTACAGCAGAAGGGTAATGAATGTCGCCGAAAAGGCTTCAAAAATCCGATCGATACTGCGGACGCTGAGTCTGCATTTAATAAGCCTTTTCAAACATAATTTAAGCAGAATTTGGCACCGGGGTGTTTGTTTAATTTTGCGAGTGTGTGGAAACACGGAATCGGGAAATTCGGTTGAGCAAGGTAGCAAGGTAAGATAATAGATAATTCTCGCTGCAAAGCTGCGGGGCTCCGGAGATGGTTAATGGTATTTGTTCCAGGTGCACGCACACAGGACTATCTTTTATGGGTTGTACCTGACAGAGAATAGGGGCTGTATTTCATGGCCCAAATTGGCCTCTTTAGAGAGTTGTGTATATTAACCCAATGTGTGCTACTGACGATTGGTCAAAACAGAACTTATGTGATTTGTTTCAGCAATCGGAAACATGGTAAGAGGTTGTGGTGGGCTAAGCGGGCTAGCGCTGAATATTTGGAAGGCTGCATTTCAATTGGTTACTGAAGTGAAAGTATGATGTAATTAGCCAATCAGGATGAGGTATGAAACTTGGAAGTGCTCATTTGGTTAAATGCCTACATGACCGTAAAGAGTCTTAATACAAAGTGTTACAACTTCACTTAAAAAAAAAAAAATCTGTCCATATTCGGTTTTAAGGACTAAGAGGGCATTGTGGGGGTTGAATTGTGTAAATGCTATTATTGCTCTTTTTTCCCACTATGTTAAATTTTAGTAGTAGTGTAGAAAATGGTAGGTTTATGCAAAATAACCATCACTTGTTAGGATGATGTTCCAGAGCTGGGGTTTGACAGCTTTATCAATAATGATATTTGTGTGTTTTAAATAATGCTAGTGAAATATATTTCCTTGCATAAGGTGCAAAAATTATCCTATATGAAAAAGCACGGGGAAGTAACCACTGTAATCTGTTATCGGGACAGCTTCAGGTGGTTGAATAAATGTAAAAAACCTGCTTCACAACTTTTTCCCTTTTATTTCCCATGCGTCTCTACGAACAACCTGATAGGCTAATTAACATTATTAATACTATTAATAACCAATCAGAACATGTAAGGAAACCTTGAAGATAAATAAGATATCTCTATTTTGATTGGTTACTCAGAGGTGTGTATATCATTTTTAGATCCATTATAATGAGCCAATCGAGATACTGTAAGAAAAGGGATGGTCCCCCGGGGTTACGATTCCTGATAGTTTTAATGATTGAGGAACATAGTTTTGGAGCACAAAAAATATAACACCTTTCCAAGGTGAGACGGGGAGAGGTGATAAATACCGAATTTGTGACACTTTTTAATTGGGGTTATTAAAATTGAAAAAATGGGCTCAATCTCAATCTGCAATTTGTTGAAGCCATTTTACCTTGGGGACAAGACTTGTTAGAGGTTTACCCCTCACGTGCTGTTAGTGTTCTCCAGACTCAACGGAGCGGCCCATATTGTGGTGAACTATTTGGAAATGTAGTAGTAAGCAGGATGCATCGAGCAAATCGGCTTGTAAAAATAGGTAGCAAGTACCATTCAAGCCTTAGTCTTGGTTAAAGTATTTGGACTGATTCTTGGTGTTGCGTCGTATTACGACAGTAATCAAGGCAGCCGACGTAGGCCATAGTCAACTATGCAATCTTCTAAGTATTAAACAGATACCCAAGTGCTGCAAGCCCGCTTGCACAAACAAGAAAACACCAGAGATAATGGGGCGGCAATGCAGTCATCGCGGCAGCCCATGGTTTTTGATAACGGATAGAGGAAGGTTTTCCTTAGCTCTCTTTGGAATCGCAGACGTCTTGGGTAAATGTCAGTTACAAACGACGACAGGTTGCGCAAAGGAGGGAAAAAAACAGGAGCGAAAGGGAGAAAGTACACTGGGGAGATGAAGGGAAAGAGAGCTAGAGAAGGGGATTGGAGATGAAGAGAGAGAAAATGTTTGTGTTTAGTGAGCCGAGGATATGCCGCCCAGACACAGCAATTTTATTCAGAATTGTATTGTATGGAGTTGCCGGAGATGAATAGTGAGAGGTGGGCTTGTCAGGAATTTTGACACAATAGAGGATGGGACGTGTCAAATTACTTAACAGGTGAGCGGGTTGGGAACACACGATCCTGCCGCTTTGAACCATACTCTTATGACTAACGCTGGCGACAAGCATATTTCCTTCCTTTTATGCACCTGACCATGAGTTGCAAGGATTTTTTTTTTAATTTTGTCTTTTTTCACTAAAGCATTCTCTTGCATTACAATGCACTTGGGAAAAATTTTGCATTTGTGAAAATTAACTTTTGTAGGATAACGGATTAGATATTATGTTATTTTAAATGCCAAACCTCTAAAAATAAGTCCATTTTGTTAAGCGGGAATGTATTGCAGAATGAAAATAAATAGATCAGAGCTAGTGTAAATTATTATATGAGATATTGATTATTTTGCATTTTGGAAGGCAAGATGATATATAATTCTTACCAAACAAGATCAAATTATAGAAACAATTATAGCATACATGATGGATCGACTGCTATATAGTAAATGGATCATTTTTGTCTCTTTTCCTGCCGAACCTTTGTCGGCAGAGATTAGTAAATCACTGTTCTGCTCTGTCTGTTGTCGGTCCGTCTGTCTTTCTGTCTGTCTGTCATGCGATCTGGTCTGCTCGACGTCCGTGTTCACCTGCTTGTGTACGATTTATATGGAGTTCCGTAAGGGCTACGTGGGTAACTTGGTGGAAAGGGAGCGGGTCCATGAAGTTCTCGACTTGATTAGATTTTGGGCGTAAAAATGCTAATTAAGTATCTAATTTGCTATTTACAAAAATTTTCCCGCAAGGGCTTGTGTTAACAGTTTCAGGATTCCGTTAAAGGCGTATAATGATGTAACTGGTGGAGGGGAGCGGGCTGTAGAGTTCTCGAAATGAATG
>JAMKCH010034006.1:0-15645 GCA_023653785.1 Ophioderma brevispina | reverse complement strand
TATGCAGTAAACAAAGCACTTCAGATTCCCTTTTTATGAGAAACTGCAAGCCATTGGTATTGTCGTGCAGTTGAAAAGATAATTTAAGCAACACATATTTAGCTAAATAATCAACCCAAATCCTAATTCAAGCATTTTAAAAAACCTTAAACAAAATGCCAGGCTAAGATAATTTTACACTCAAAATATATAAATACATTTTTGTTTCAAATGATGGCTTTCAGTCAGAAAATGACACTGTATTATTGATATCAAAAGTAAAAAGTTTATAATCCTCTTGTATGATTGCAGCCATTTTCATCGTACCCGATAAAGATTGAAATCATGGATGGTATAAAGGACATAGTGTGTCTTGAAATAAGTAAGCCAGTGAAAGACTAGTGAATGCCATAACCAAAACCGTTTCAGCTTATTCTGTTAAGGAATCCGCCCAGTTTTTAATTCGGGTTTGTACTGCTTTGCTATCTTTTTCTGGACACACTATATAATCCGATTTTCTGACCTGGAGTACCCTAGACATTCCTTAGACACATGTTTTTATCTTGACTTACAACGTCCTACAGTCATCAATCCGAGCGACGTCCACAATGACGAATGGCGACCTCCACAGGCAACCCCCATTATTGGTTAATTCTGCTAATCAGGCAATCTATATTGCATTAGATTATTATTCTTTCAGACTGCAAAGACAGCTTTAAAACATACTTAAATTTAAATTGTTATGTTAGACCTTAATTATCTCCCTTAACAATTTAAAGGTTGTAAACGAGAGATTTCACATATTCAGACACCACTAAACATTTGAAAGTACTGATTTTGCCATGATGAAAGCTTTCCATCAAAAATTCCCATCTGAAAGATTAAGCTGAGAAATGTTTCTTTGGCTATAAAAATTGTGAAGTTTTAATTCGTATAGGAGCAAAATATGAAATTCAGCCTATGTTTTATATTAAATATACCCAAAGCAAAATCATTCCTTTTTTCTCTTTTATACATTTCTGTAAGCCAAATACAAGGTAAAGTATATGAGCGCTAATTCTATACGAAATTACTATTATGACACAAATATTTGGGTGCCTCCAATCAATCTCTTGTTGCACATTAAGTACAGAAAGTGTACATTTTGCAATTCTGCATACACTGCTTAAATTTGACGACCATATTCAGAACCGGGTGTCTGATTCGTCAAATAAAATACATTTCATATTTAAATTCTATAGGATTTAACAATATAATTATATCATTTTTGGCAATGTTTGGCAAACTTCTTCATGGGTTAACCCCCCCCCCCACATACACACAAACCAATATGCACACAAACAAACCTCTCGATGAAGCCGTATAGAAGATTTAGTGACAAGTCACCGACGCTAGTAACCGACGGGATTAGCGCAGTGTAGTACATTCCTGACTGACCTAAGTTCAAATACACTGCGTTGCAATATACACACAACCGAATCTGTGTGTACATTGTACGTGGTTTTTCCATTTGCAAACCATGCTTGGACGCCGCCACAAACACGGTTCAGCGCATATAATTATGACAGCATCCTACTCACATGCAGTTACCAATTCAAACTTGGTTCCACTGCGGAAAAATAGCCATGCATATTTGCTAGTCACCTAATTAAAAGTAAATGTCACCTTGCAATGATGACATAGTGGGTTCAGGAATGATCTAAGTAATACCGAGACAGATAGTACATGTCATAGTCACATTATATCGTGCCTAATCTACGATTATTTAGGAGTAACCTTTTCAACCCTCAATTTCCGGATTGAATCAGGAGCAACAACCAAAACAAAACACAAACAAAAAAAAACAAGTTCGAACACAAAAACAACACCATCTAGTCACCAACGGAAAGTCTTATTTAAATTCTGTTTTTCAGCTTCTGATAGCCGAGACATACCGGATTTTCCCACCCCCCCCCCCCCGATCATTGCGCATATAATTTTGACCAACTGAGGTCTCTCGAACGGTCATGAACAACATTCAGAATTTCCGACTCTCCCCAAGCTGTATCACAATATGACGTCACCATTTCAGTAATGAGAGTAATGAGCGGCGCTATCTTTGTAAGGTATACGAAGAAGAACGGTTCGTGATGCATCATCATAATTAATTCAAAATATTGAATGAATCAATGCTAAGAAAAAAGGTGGCCAAAATCACAGGAATGCCTCTTAAGCCACTATCCGTCTTTTTTCAAATTAAAAATGCCAATTTTGTCTTTAAAATTGCTAGTGTAGGTCATTTGCATATCAACACCTTATATATCTTACTGTTCTTTTTGAAACCAGACACCTAAGCATTTAAAGCGGTCTGGACGTTGCTTTACAACGTTCGAGACCTAAAAACAAGTGGATCCGACTTTATAGTAAAACAAAGCATCAAAATCATAATATTTAAAAAATACGGCATGTTATACTTAGCCATTTACAGGGGTCTTTACTAACTATTTCATATACAACAGTGCAAAAACATATGACTTTGATTGAAAAATAGGGGGCAGAATTTGTTACGTGTGAAGAAATCAATAATAGGGGCTTTTTTAAGATATCATTTTATAACCTGATCAAGTTCTAATGAAGTGAGTGTTGTTAATAGTTAAGGACCATGAACTGCTTCATTAGTGCAGTGCAGGACTCTGTGTAGATGGAAATCAACTTAAGTTATTTTCAAATAGCATGATCAATTAGAAGAGTATTTGCTTTTTGCTGCAATGAGATAAGTACCTTACAGTGATAGTTTGATAACACTGCGTAGTCTACTGTGTTCATCCAAGTTATTCATGCAATGTTAAACAAGCGACCTAGTAGGTTTGATATGCTAATTGCCACTCAGAGGGCTGTTTGTAAGCGGTAGAGTCGGGCCGTCATTAGCGCTCTCCACGTGAAGAATGGCGAAGTTTTGCCGAGTGGATTTAAAGATCGGATGCGTTGAAACCGTGATATTCATGGCGAGTCCTGGAACTTAGCCTTATGGGATGGTGGGTGGAAAGTTTTGGTGTAATAGTCTCGAAAAGTGTTCAGCAGGATTTTATCTGCAAAAATTACAGACTGTAAACCCTTTACTGTTGCGGAATGAAGGGATGGAGGGGAGGGAAGGAGGGAGAGAGGAGAGAGAGAGAGAGGAAGAGAGAGAGGGAGAGGGAGAGAGAGAGGGGAAGGGAGAGGAGTGAGAGAGAGAGAGGGAAGGACGGGAGAGAGATCAGAGAGAGAGAGAAGAGAGAGACACCTACCCTAAATGTAAGACACTTTTAAAAAAAAAAGGTGGTCAAAATACATTTCTTCTTCTGTGTGCTACTCTGTACCAAAGTATGCGTGACATGAGGACTTTTGGTGCTGTAGAGTTTTGTGTCAAGGATAAAAAAACTGCATGTAATGAATACTAATAAGCTTATTTGATAGGAACAAAATGATACGTGTGTGCCATCTTGTGGGCCGATATTGTGGCCATTTTTATTACAGACTGTTTTTCAAGTTAAACTTAAAGTTATAATTGCTGACACCAAATTTGGTCACAATGTAGTGTGTTGGACAGTGCTATGTTATTGACCCTTGGATAGGGGACCTTTGACCCACTTGGATGTGTGACTTTTGGGTCAAAGGTACATAAATAAATGTGAAAATTGAAAGTGCTCAAATGGTAAAAAAAATAGCATATACCATCACTTTGACTCTTGTAAACATTTAATGATTAAAGTCAGTTGTAACCTGTGACCTACGGTTAAAGGTCAAAAGTAACTTAGCATAAATTTGAATATGTTCAGTAAGACAAGAACTTATTACTACCAAGTGATTGTTTTATTAAATCATTAAATAACATAACACTGACTGTGTGTGTGACCTACAATTATGGGTCAAAGGTCAAAAAGTGAAACTTTATGTTATACTAACCGATTGGGAATACAACTGCCATGAGGGGGGGAGGAACCAATACGTAAATAAAATCTAGACTGCTAGGGCCGTGTTATTTTGCAAATTTGTTGTGGGGAAGAATTACCCGAGAGGTACTTCGAAATTCCATCCAAGAAACGCTCTTCAAATTTCGTTAAAACAGCAAATCAAGGCGAACAGTAACACAGACGTTCTTTCATACTTTGGATGCAAGAGGACTGATCTCTTTACGTGCCAAAAGGCATGCAACCACTATGTCATCAAGGGGGGGCGGAGGCTGTGTTCGACTTCGAACCAGCAAAACTACATAACCGAAAAAGTGAATGATCGGTCGCATTCATGGATGATGATCAGCATCATCACTCACTACGGCTCGCGTTTGGACCATTTTGCAATGCCATATCACCGATTTGTTGACACGATTTGAATCGCAGTGGTAGGTAAAAACATCCACGAGCGGCTGATTAATTAAGCTAAATTTGTGGTTGGAAATCAGAAGAATGTCAAATTTTCAGTCGAATTAGATGGCTGTAAATCGGCAACCTTGCACTTCTTAACGCAGTGCAAAGCGATCGTTCTGGTCA
Organism: Ophioderma brevispina; assembly: GCA_023653785.1. Lineage (NCBI taxonomy): Eukaryota > Metazoa > Echinodermata > Ophiuroidea > Amphilepidida > Ophiodermatidae > Ophioderma > Ophioderma brevispina. Next base: position 11,158 of record JAMKCH010034006.1, on the reverse strand, counting down.
TAGCAGGGGCAGCGTCCAACAAAACACGGTGGCTATGGCGAATATTTCATGATTGTGGGGATGTCAATTGATTTATTGTTACAACTTTTCATATTTTTTTCAGGAAATCCTGATGGGAATCAATGCTCTGGTCTGCTCATCTGATGGTCGATTCATCTTCTTCACTGGTGGTTACTACTTTGTTGATAAAACTGGTTTTCACCATGGGCATAGTCTATGCCATGTATGCCGGGCATAGTCAAGCCTACACTCCATGTTGAAGGCAAGTGGCCGTATCCGCCCTAGTGAAAGCACAATGATGCATGCCGAATCATGATATCTGAATGGGGGTTCTGGCATTATGCTAAGAGCATTGGATTCTAAATTAGAATTCGCCAATGTCATGTTTGGATTTGTATTGCTGCAAAAAATTCCATCCAAGAACAGCTCTCCATTTTCTAAAACAACAAATCAAGGCTAACAGTCACACAGCACTTTCTTTCATACTGGGCCAGAGACTGATCTCTTTACTTCAAAAGGCATGCAAACCACTATTGTCTCAAGGAGGGGGCGGAGGCTTGTTTCGACTTCGAACCAGCAAAACCATAACCGAAAAAGGAAGATCGGAGCATCAAATGATGATGTCATCATCATCAACATCACTACGGCTCGCGTTTGGACCATTTTGCAATGCCATATCAACCGATTTTTTGACAAGATTTGCATCGCAGTGGTAGGTAAAAACACCAACGATCGCTAGATTAATTAGCGAAATTTGTGTTTGGGAAACGCAGAAGAATGTCAAATTTTCAGTCTAATTTCGATGTCTTGTAAATTCGGAAACCTTAGCACTCTTACACAGTGCAACGATCTTTCTGTTATACAGAGTCAGCTTCACAAAAAACACGTCTGTGCTATGGCGAAGTTTTCATGATGTTTGGGAGATTTGTCAATGATTTTATTGTTCCCATTTTCATATTTTTTTCAGAAAGCCATGATGGGAATCAATGCGCGTGGTCTTCTCAATCTGATGGTCGTTCCCATCTTCTTCACTGGTGTTACTACTTTTGTTTGATAAACTTGTTTTTCACCCATGGCATAGTCTAGCCATGTATGCCGGGCATAGTCATAGGCCTACACTCCCTGTTATGCAAGTTGGCCTATCCCCTATGTGAAAGACGCAATGATGCATGACGAATCATGCAATCGAATGGTGTTTTCTGGCATTTGCTGCTAATTCATTGGATTATGAAATTAAAATTCCCATGTCCATGATTGTATTTGTTAACTTGCTGCAAATTCCTTCAGAACATACTCCATAGGGCCTTTAAGTTTAACCCAAGGGTTAGGCCTACCTAAACAGGCCAGCAGTTTGGTTTTAATCATTATCTCACTTTTTTAGGTACTGATCGATAACTGCGCCTGAACCGCTGGCCTACATGCCTAGGGCTAGGCGAGGCTGCTAGGCACAGTTTGGTTACACTGCAGATGATCTCTATTTTTTTGTCCATAACGACAAATTGCTCAAGATATCAAATTCAAAATTTAAACATGCCCATATCAGAATCAACTGAATTATTTAAATAACCTTTTTTTGAGATACTGAAGGGTACTGAGGGCTAGCCCTGGAAAAACTAAGTCGTAATAAAGTATACTTTATATGAGCATCTACTTTATTTGAACATAAATAAAGTAGACTTTCTTTCTACTTTCATGTATACTTATGGGAAAAAAAAATGGGAGGGATATCATAAAGTAACAAATAAGTATACTAAAGTATCCTTTATTTAGGTTCCATAAAGTAGATGATCATAGAAAGTATACATAAAGTATACTTTTATTACTACTTTTATTTTTTTTTTGCCAGGGACAGTATACATACTATTTATCATAAAGTATATTTGTTGTCGATAAAAATCTTTATGATAAAGTATATTTATTAGAGGCCTTATGAAACAGGCTATCAAAGTATACTTTATGAATACTTTATCGGCCTGTTTGATAAGTATCCATAAAGAGAAATAAAGTATACGTTATTTATGTTCCAATAAAGTAGATGATCATATAAAGTATACATAAAGTATACTTTATTACTACGTTCTTTTTTTTTCCGGGACAGTATACATATACTTTAATCATCAAACGTAATATTTTATGTCGATAGAAATACTTGTATGATAAAGGATACTTTATGAGAGGCACTCTATGACAGGCCTATAAGTAGACTTTAATGAATATTTAAATCAGTCGCTGTCTTGATAAGTATACAGAATAGTTGAAATAAAGTATACTTTATTTATGTTTCGCAATAAAGTATATGATCATATAACGGATACCTAAGTAATACTTTATTACTACTTTATTTTTTCCATCGACAAGTAGACAATACTTTATCATAAAGTATATTTGTCGCTAAAGAATACTTTATGATAAAGTATACTTTCTGACAGGCCTATAAAGTACCTTTGTCGATATCGATACTTTATGATAAAGTATACTTTATCACCCGCTGATAAATATACTTTATGATACTTTATCCCGGGCGCTGTTTGATAAGTATATATAAAGTAGAAAATAAATTTACTTTAATTTATGTTTCAATAAGTAATGATCATAAAGTATACAAAAGTATACTTTATTACTACTTTATTTTTTCCAGGGACAGTATACATAATACTTTATCATAAAGTATATTTTGTCGATGAAAGAATACTTTATGGATAAGTAACTTTAACAGGCCTATAAGTATACTTTGTCGATATAGAATACTTTATGATAAGAGTATGCACTTTATGAATACTTTATCGGCCAGTGATAAAATATACCTTACACACATTTTGAGTAGTTCTTATAACAACCACATCAATTGTTTCCTTTTAGCAAAAGAAATATTGTCATTGATTATTTTATGTCCTAAGATTATTGGCCTAAACCATTATTGGTTATTGTGCCGTAATTTTTTGTTTTACCGCAAAATGAATGCGGAGCACTAATTGTCCGTATCACCCTATTTGTCACATTTTAACATTTTGTTTAAATGTGTAATTTAGTATTTAACAAAAATGAAATTATTCCACTTGCAATTTATTTTTCAAATACAATTGGAAGAAGCGTTTTATACTGTAACCCTACACACGATGACTATAGGATCTATAAGGGCCTAGCCAATCCTTTAATGTGCCTTTCACTTTTGTGACATTTGTCACATCCTCACATCCAAAACAACTTCCTTTCACGGCTCAAGACAAATTCATTAGTGTACCCAATTTCAGTTTATTTTGTTGAGGCCTAATGGGGTAGCATTAAAATCACAAGAGTTAGTGTCCCATATGCTCTTTATGTGTCCGTTCCACTTTTGTGACATTTGTCACATCCTCACATCCAACACTTCCTTTCACTGCTCAAAGACAAATATCATTATACCACTGAAAAGATAATATATTCTCAAAGGAAATTTGACGATCAAGAAAAAATGAAGGTGTTGTTAATGAGAGGTAACTCAGTGGTGCAAGCCATTTTTTCAGCCAGGGGAAGGGGTCTTGCCAACAAGGTCGCCTATATCTACCGAACTTAATATACTGATGGTACAGGGAGTCAGGGCAATCCCTTATTAAAAATTCGGGCGTGGCATTCTGAGGGCAGTGATGAATCTCTCTATTCCTAAACAAGTGCGTAGTGAAGTGTGCCAAATACCACTAATTTCCTTACAATCGTGTTCATTTTGGTCCTTTTGAACATTCTTTAAGGACATTATACTGATTTGCGGCACGAAGCTCGCAAAATTTGTAATCAAGTACAATTTCAATTGACTAATCAGCACGCTGCAAATCATTTGGCTTGCTTGACATGACTAATTTCCATATAGTCACGTTCAATTTTGATCTTTGAACATCCGTGACATTTATACTGGTTTGCGGACGAAGCACTCCAATTTACAATCAAATACAAATTCAGTTGATTCAACCCTGCAAATCAGTTTGGCTTGCTTGACATAGGCAACATTGCATATTACGTTAAATTATATTATTACCAATCTGTTTCCTGCCTTTTTGGACAAGTACTTTCATTTTCATTTAAATTACTTGCGCGACCCGCCTTTCTTTTAGGGTCCCGCGACCGCAAAAGGGGTCGCGACCCCAGGTTGGGAAACCTTCATTAGATCATCCCCTATTGGCAACCCAAATGGCCTACAATGTAATATTTATATTTGTTAAAAATTAAATTAAATGAACATTTCCAGATTTGGGCAAAATTAATATTTTTTTTTGTAAATTTATTATTTTCGATACTTAGATCAAAGCTCGACCTGTCAAAATCGTGATTTTAGATCAAGCATCCAAAGGGCTATGAAACATTAGAAGCTTGATTTTTGAATTTGTGCTTCGCATTTTGAATTAATGGCATAAAGTTTCCGAATTGGTCAGCTCCCGTTGCCATGGCAACATATCAAAAGCCCGTCTCCTTGGTTTTCTGTGCACTATACCCCTTTCACTCTTTTCCCCCCATTAATGGTGGATGCAGTTACCGGTAAGCAGTTACTTTTGTTCCCGTGTTTAGCCCATCAGAGGCCCTATCCTTTACCATGGCACAAGATTAAAAATTAAATTCCCCATTTTTCAAAACTTTTCAACATGGGCTTACAATATCATATATGACATGCATAGTATATATTGGTAAGTCAGAAAGTTGCAGTCGAGGTCCTTGTAAAAAACGTAGACCACCTTACCCTAATTGCTGTAAATTAAAGCGCGACTCAGAGATTTCCTGAGGAGGGCGCCCTCAATTTCCAAAAAAATCGTGTTTTTGCATTACATAATGCTTGTCCCGTATATAATCACTGGTGTGAAATTGCTAAGCTTACATCGAAATTCCCTTCATATAGAATCACATCTTTGGTTATACATTCCGTATCCGGAATTTTTTGTTTTACACGTATCCTATGGGAAGTAATACGACACATAAATGTTTATATGGCATCAAAACGAAAAATCCTTCACCTCAAATTTCGGAATTTTGCATTTTAGGTTACTAATCTTTATTTCTAGTTGACCTATTTTTCATTAGTCACAAAAAATTGATTTCCGAAATCTCTGAGTCAGACTTTAAGGCGCTATATTTTCATCAGTGTCACAGTGATCCTATATAGGAATCAGGAATAAATGGCTTGATCCATCCTTTGTTTAGCCCAAGACATTACTAGCTGGCACTGACATACATGGTGGTAGCCCGGCAGTGATGTAGCCTATCGTGCCTAGGCCAAGCTAAAAGTCTTAAACTGGTCGTATCCATTCTAAACTAGCTGGATTACCTTCTATTTGATACACTGATTTTTTTTTTTCACTGGAAAAGATAACAATTATTTCCAAATTGTTATTCAAGTTGTCTCGTGCAGCCGGTTAATTTCATGTACTTAATTGGCAGTCATGGTTGTTGTCGAATTTGGAACACAGGCACAAGCAACCTAAGAAAGCAATACAAGAGCTCACAAGTATAAATACTCACTATGCGCACTAAATTTTCATGTCTACTCTAGTGATGCTGGATGCAGTACAAAAAAAAGTTCATCCCACTTGGTCTTAATAATGGTATAATTGCAGATGCAACTCAGTGGTATCATGCATGCACATGTTACAACTGCTGCAACAGTTTGCCGCCAAATGATCACTGTTCATCAAAAAAAAGTAGAAATCGCTATAGTCACTTCATTTAAAAATGTGGCTAAGTCAAAAAGTAGAATAAGTATAGTCCGTTGTTTAAAAATTTCCAATCCGACAAAAGTAGAATAAGTAGAGTCACTTTGTTTAAAAATGTGCGAAGTTCCAAAAGTATAAATAAAGTATGTCACCTTGTTTAAATTGCTAAGTCCAAAAAAGTCAAATAAAGTATAGTCACTTTGTTTAAAAATGTGCTAACCAAAAGTAGAAATAAAGTAATTAAAAAAACTTAAAAAACAGAAAAAAATAAAAAAGTAAAATAAGTATAGAGAGTGTGTAATAAAGTAGAAATAAAGTAGCAGGACTCAATACATTAAAATAAAGTACATGAAAAGTAAAATAAAGTATACTTTATTTCACTATTTTGGAAAAAAAGTAACATAAAGTATACTTTATTTTGTACTTTATGTCTAAAATTGTCAAAGTACTAAAAAGGTACATAAAGGATCATAAAGTATACTTTATTACTACTTTATTTTTTCCGGAGGCCTCGGCCTACGTAGAAAAATGCAACTAGCAGATCTTTCACGATCTCAAGATGGAAGTAGAAGGCTCACACGTACATTTGGACACTTTCAGACATCCTGTATCGAATTTCTAAAGTCCTAATATATTATCGAGTGCCGATAGCGGGGGCCAATGCATCTTCTGTATAATGAGAAAATGACGTAATGGGGAAACTCTGAGTATGCTGTCAATCAATTGATGACCGTGCCTTCCAGAATATGGACCTCTGCGACCCGCGGCATCACCATTGGGCCTTCGGCTTCGGCTAGCGAATGAAATCTGTTCCGACTGTATCGCGTGTGTCTGAGTATAGTCAGTTTTATTGTTATAGATTTTTCCGGGGGAGATTGATCAATACAGCTATTGATATCCTTGTAAAGTTAAAATCGACCGCGTGTGGCGTAATTAACTTGGTGGTCGGCGTTCGTGGCATTGATTTTCCGATGTAGCGCTGCAATTATTTTCTAGAGTGAGTGAACTTTTATCTTTTTGTTTAAATATACTTTAGGGCAGTCCAATTACAGTGTTTACAGGGCGTGCGTTCACCGGGGCTGTTCACACTTCGATCAAATGGGCACACTAGTCCTAGGGCTCTACCGTAGTATATAGTAGTAGTAGTTAGTAGTGGCAGTGTCGACACCGCTATCTATCCGGCGCTATCGCATGCCCGTCTCTCATGAGATGGGCTAATGGAGTAAGGGCAAAAGATGAGCAAACAACTTGTTGCCAACGATTTTACGTAATAAAAACCCGAGTAGATATGATTTTTTGCTGGGTTTGCTTGTTTTATTATGCACATGCATCATCTACATTATATTTATAGGAAAAGATTGGAATTAAAACACTTTCCCTGGTGGACTGGGTCAATTCTGACCCAGATTCACTTCAGTGGTTCGTTGTTTTTTGTTTGGGCAGCCTGCCCTAGATTTAGCCAGAGTCTGGCCTCGATGCCCGTTTATCAATGAAACTGCAAACGGATAACAGCTCATGTGCCACACTTGTTTGCCCGACGGGAGGTCAGTACAGTAGTAATTATCTTTATCCTTAAAGTCTATGGTGTGTGAGGGCCCATGTGAAGTGCCTAGCACGGGGTCCAGGGTTTAATACAAGTACACTACAGCTGGAGATATGGGCCTTGGCACGTTAGCTACTTACATGTGCGAGTAGCCGTTGCAATGCTTTTTCTGTTTATTAATTTAAATTTTTAAAAAACCAGGCATGATACCGTCAACAGTAGAGCTAACTTGACAAAACTCTACTGTTAGCTGGTAGTGGACTAAAAATCCCCGCGTCCAAAAATCTAAAGGATTGCAAAATAAGTAATTATTCAAAATATCGTGTTCACCAGGTTGGCAATTGGAAAACATTTTTGTTTGTAAAACACATTTTTTATCAAACATTGAAGCAAATCCATGCTTTTTTTTCTGTGGCCTTAACCGTTAGTTAAATTTCTTCGGTGCATTATTTTCATTTTGCACACATTTTTAATAGGTAATATAATGAAATCTTATGAAAGTATGAGAAATGAAAAAACTTCATCAACCAGGAAAAGAAAAAGAAACTGATAAAATTGGAATTGGTTCTTTTTGGGCCTAAACTCAAATCGGCACAAATAGGAAAGAATAATTAAAGAGTCAGATTTTTTTAAATTTTCCACATACAGATCATATGATACTGCTATAATATGGCTGTATATCTCAGGACTTGAGATTGAGCAGATTGGGTACCTATCTTTAATTCAGTTATCTATTTTGAATACACAAAAAATAGATGTGCTTAATACAAAAAATATCCATCCACATGACCAAAGTGAAAATTAGCAGTAATTGAGAAGTACGATGGGGAGGGTTTTAATTTTTGGCAGAAAAGAAAAATGTTTCGTTATTCGGTAAAAGGACTGCGTATTTTCAGCTTTATTTAATAAAACGCCTCGGTCACAGTCAGAGCTCATCATGCTCATGACTCAAAGCGACGATCCATTTTTGTGACAAACAATAAAGCCCTCAATGGTGGATTTTAACGAACAAATTTAAATCCGAAACTGATTTTACACGTGTGCGCGCGAGAGAAAACAACAATCGAATGGCATGCTTATTTGGCGGGCCGTATGTGCCTATTTCTACCGACACGATTGACCTTCTCATGCTGATTCCGAATATCGTCCCTCGAACACAACAGCAAAGCCATCGCAATTAACTTGGTCAAACCATTTACGTCATCAAAACAGGGCTAGGCCACAGCCCAAAGTGCCCGACTGTTACACGGAAAATCTTTCATGCACGGATTTTTAATTGTTAAAATTCTCGCTTAACTCTCGAAAACTTTTTAAAAAAACTGCAGATGAAATTATAGTAATATGTTTTAGTTCCGGGTTAACAAGTTTTACCACCAACCCTGAACATAGATTTTGTTGGATGCAATATCTTCCTGTTTAAGTAAATATCTAATGGGGGACAGACCAAACTTACACACGGAGAGGTTTGCAACATCCGGGCAACAGTCACCGTGGAATGTGGCAATGGCTGCCCGCGCAGTCGGCACTCGATAATTATTATCGACTTTAAAATTAAATATTTTTGTTTTTATATTAAAGTTTGTTAGGACACTATTATAGGCCTATGTTTACGAAGCTGTGTATCACAAAATGATCCTTTAAAATTAGTGCCACCACAAGTCAGCCTCGTGACCAGTGACATTGACACGATATGTATATTGCAACGTGTGGAGGTTCGGTTTACTCCAAGAGTGTAAACATTCCTTGCATGCAATTACCCCAATAGTCCTCCTGTGTTAACAACAACCGAAATTATTAGTAGGCTAGGGCCTATAGAGTCAATGGCTAGGATAGGCCGGGTAAAGCTTCGAATGGCCTGCCTTTAGTAAACTATACTTGTCAATTTGCGCCCAAATACGAGCGGAAATTATCGGTTGGTTATCGTTTCGCGTGCAAACAAGTACTTGAGCATTTGTACAGAATCACCTGTACGCTATGCAAAATATACACACTGCGTTTCCGCACTATTATGAGGCCCCCTATTTGGTGGTATACTTAATTCGGCCTGAAACTAAGGAAGTGCGTATAAGCTGTCACGCAGGTTACATGTGGATGGAAAATCGAAGTAAAACGCAGTTGTAATCGCGAAGTGTACAAAGGCGGCGTGCGCGATACGCACTGAACAATAGCTGACCAAAAGCTATGGACGACTAAGTATAATCAAAGGCTTAGTGTAAAAAGTGTGAAGAGCACACTAGATGAATTGGATTTTCCGGTTAAAGACTTCTTAACTTCACTAGTACTTGCGCTTCGCTTCCGCTTTCTACACTAAGCCTAATCAAATAATAGTTATGATAGGGGCCATGACTCCCAGACTGACAGAAAAGAGAGGAAAGAGACAATAACCATTACACTTCCAAACCAAACAAAATCATATAACACAACTCCGGTAAAAAATAACGGCGAATGACTGACCGCTGTAAATCCATGTAGCCTAAAAACATTATTTGACTTCCACCAGACCTCTGGCTGGGACAGTCTACTGATAACAGCACTTTGCTGAGTAGAGCAGCAAAATGTTCTTGCACGTGTGATCTTACGGTTATGTAGGTTTATGGATCTATGGTCCTTATTTTGAGGGTAATAACAAAATGGGATATTTTCTCTAAAAGGACTCATGAAACCTGTGGGATATTTTATTCAATTCAAGTTTAATATTTCGAGTTGTTATAACAAGCAACAATGTGCATTGAAATAGCTGAAATAGGCCTACTCTCTTATCCACACAATAGTCCGAAAATCATTATCCCACAATTCTATGCTATGCTTGCCTTTACGTTCGAAATAGTGATTTTTACCTAAATCAAGTATGATTGCCCATTTGATAACTGGTGTAACAATCATTCATCTCCGGCTTGAGATGGTTTTCGATGACGTTCTCTTACGTATAACTAGTTCATTGGAAAGACGTCGCATTCTGCCGACAGCACTATATTTCTTAATTGTGGTTATTTCTTGCCCCATTCTTGCGAGTCTAATAACCAGTGGCTGGTGACAGTGTTCTTTTACAAACTCAACGAAGGAATAACACGGTAGAACGGAACCACAAGTGGGGCATCTTGCTCAGCAAGCTTGGTAGGAAACAAGATTTTCTTCACTCCTCTTATCCCCTGAGGTCTTCCAGCCAATTTTTCATTGGTTATACACAAAGTGTTATAAATCTATTTTGCCAACTCGACCATGGTAAAGAAAATCTTTAAGAGGTGTGAAAAGATGTATATAAAATCTATTTTGATTGGTTTATTTAGCGATCTATTATGCTATGTCATGTAATGAGCCAATCAGAGTTTTGTTAAAGGTTCTTGTTCCGATTTTTGTCTATCGTGTTCTGCTACTATATGAGAGAGCCTGACAACTTGTACCACTGACCTAAAGTACCGTTGGAAACAACTTGCGGTTTTGGATGCTAGATGCGATATTGTATATGCCACACCCTCTTCGTACTGTGCTAATTTGATGGTTAACCATTAAAACGGTAGTTTTTTATCTGTTCCTTGAGAAAGACTGGATTGAAAGCTGAAATTTTTCAGACAACAATGAGAAACTCCGGCCAATTTCACACCCGCTATCAAATTGATACTACTTCCGGTAATCAGGGGTGGTCCCCAAAAGCGATGTAACCGCACTGTAAGGAAGGTAGTGGATCTCAGGGGTTAAATCTCCAAAAGAGAGCCATTACCTCATTCCTAAATGTGATGGCAGGTGACACTCATTTTAGGGAAACACACCCTATGTGTTCACCAATATTCCACAGTTTAATGTTTGATTCCACTATGTTGTCTAATCAAGTTTATTGATACAATGGCTCCCGTTCCGTATTCCGTCCGTTGTCCTTATGTATGTGTCCGTATGTCCGTGATAAAAATGTTCCCCTGGAAACATTTGGGCATATCTTTTTAGGTCG
>JAMKCH010034005.1:0-15560 GCA_023653785.1 Ophioderma brevispina | reverse complement strand
ATAATCACAATCTCAGTTAATTTTGGCTGCTATAATGACAAGTCTGCGATAACAACACGCTTCCGTTCCGACAGGCGGCCAAAACGGAATTGAGGAGCGCTAAGGTCGACAGGTGTGACCTGGGGTCAACGGTCCGAGCCATTTCTCTTTTAGAGGGGTGTTATTATGGTAATTTGGGGCATTCCCACTTCTCAAGGGAAATGCATCTATTTCAGTCAACATTGGTGTACACGGAAACAGTGCGGGAGGGGGGATGGGGGTAATGTGATTTTGTAATTTACAACAGGTTATCATTTGCTCTTCAACCCACTTACCAACTAAGGTTTCTTCCTGATATCCAACACCACATGGTAGAGTTCTCGTGCAAAGCGTCAGGAAGGCTTTAGCTCCAATGTTGGAAATGCCACACTGCTGAAGATCTAAGGCTAGGTTTATCAAACAAAAACAACAGAAATAAGTTTTAAAGTGCATCATCTTCAAAACACAAACACGTTTTTTTTTTTTTTTTTTTAATATTTTTATGTGTTTTTTGTGAACCATGAACTGGGTGGCCACAGCCAGGATTTGTTTGTTTACAAATACACGGGTATTACACTTAAAATTCATATAACCCTGTAAACTTACATAATCCTTCTACATCCTATATTTCAAAAGATTATAAGTGCGAAGGTTGACTGAAAATGTGGGGCTGGGTACACAAACACTTTAAAGCGGAATCATATGGCGTGTTTCCACAGAACCGTGACAGAAAAAACGCTTTATCTTATCCATATTACAAATTCTGTATCAGAGCATAACTGACGCAATACCACTGAGCACAATAAACCGTTCCCCTGAACGGGTTTGGCCTGTAAAACCATTTAACAATTTGACTGAAAGTTACCCATGACCACATCATGCATTGTGGAATTCTAACAACAACGATGCGCAGACCTATAGAAATGGTTGTCGGTGTCGTGTTTGATCTCATTCTAATGTGTTTACTACAGGTTCGTTGATTCATGCTGATATCCATGTACTACGTTACAAGAAACGCTGGATGTTGCATATGTGGCTCATCTTTGCAGATCAGCAAAAATTGTCCATCATCGCGTTTGGCAAATCTCTCATGACCACTGCATTTCTCTGGTCTTGCTAAGAGGGTCGTCTATGCCAAATGTGTAAACACGTATTTCAATACGGAATAAATCGCAATCTCATCAAAGTGCGCAGTTTCACACTCCATAGAAAGACGGTTTACACAATTGGCACTCGCCAGTGGTTTGTAAGTAGAGGTTTCTTTTAATGGATGCCCCCTCAATGCTGGATTAGGAAGCGAAAATCAATTACTTCAGGGCTCCAGTTAAACCTGCATTTCAGGGAAATTTTGAGGTCAAAATAAATATTCCTAGGAGCCGAACCAATAGAATTATATTAAAACTAATGCAATTTGCAGACGTACACTTTGCTTCCGTCAAATCTCATACCCTACTTCCGTTGAAAATGGTTACTGAATCTTATTGTTTCCACAGTGATTGCAGTATTGACCTTAACACACTCAGCAATACCCACCAATGGTGTTAATGATTTCCACCACTAAATAGATCTGGTCTGGCACCCTCTGCCGAAAGTGTTTGGAAAACTAAAACAAAGTGACGTCTAAGTTCAAATTGAAAAATATAGAAATTTTAAATTTTTTAGTTTTTTCGTTTTTTTTAAAGAAATTAATTTTAAATGTAAAACTCAACAAAATGATCAAGACCAAAAGGGGTGTGTGAGGCTTACTACTGAGTAATTACAGTACTAATTTTACACCCATCCCATAGGAATATTTTGACTAGAAGCCACAGTTCAGAGGGATCTGAACTCAATCGATTTTTTTTTTTTTTTTTTTTTTGTCTTCAATGCTTCAGTAGTTCAAAAACTCCGTGGTCAACTTATGGATTCTCCTTGCTGAATGGGATGCCGAGGTCTAGCAGTCCAAGGTAATGCATAATTAAAGCAACTGAGTCCTCGTTAATGAGAAATTTACGTTTTAATTAGGGCCATTTTGTACATAAACCAATGGGCACTTTATTTGGTGGTGTGAAACCTTATAATAAACCATTTCTCAATAATCCAATTCTCCTGTGTTTCCACAAATGTACTTTCTGGAATTACAAGTCAAATTCCGGAAAAGTTCTGTGGAAAAACGCCGTTAGACGCACACATGAAAATAGCTTCCTGAGCGTGTTAACATTACTGACTGGTAGAAGCTAAATTGGAGTTAAATTTACCAAATAAGTTGAATCCAAAATTGTAAAAAATTGTAAGTAAAAAAAAAAGGAAATTTGTAAATACTAAGCTACCTTTCAGCCACAGGTCATCCCTTAAGGCATCAGCAAATGCCATAGCACCTTCATCATAAATGAGAGGGTTGGCATTGAGTGTGATGCGTCGTATACCGGCCATACGGTCCAGATCAGGCCGGCGATATCGCAGACTGTCCTTCCATGCCTCACTGTGGCGCTTTGTTGACTGATGCTGCACAAATGAAATGGTACATTGGCTGGTGAGTGTATAATAATAATAATAATAAAAACACTGTTAAATCACAAGTATATGAATAATTTGATATTATACAGCAGGACCAAAGTCTGTCAGTTCAAAAGAAAAAAATATGTGGTTCAACAGACAAAGTAACACACACACATACACACATATTCACACCAGGCCACTCACATGCACACATACACACAAACACTTGAACATGAAACACCAGAAAAGTGTGAACCATATAAGTATGGAATACTGAGTGTAAGCATGGTCAATGCTGCACTAAGTTAGTGTTGGGCTAATATGTAACGATCATCACTTTGGTAGTGATAAAGCAGAGAAAGCTTCTTGAGATTTTGGCCCAAAATTATGCTCCTGGAGCATTAATAATCTAGAGAAATATTCTAAGTCAAATTTGAATGCAAATGCTCTAGGAGCATAATGACAAATATGCTCCTATAGTATTTGGCTTAGAATATTTCTCCACCGCTCCAGGAGCATATTTGCCATATGCTCCCAGAGCATATTTGAATTAGAATATTTTTTTCCAGATTATTTATGTTCCAAGAACACATGCTCCAGTACCATATGGCCCTGGAGCATAATTTTGGGCCAAAATCTAATATAAGTGCAGAAAAAGGATGAAGCATACACAATGGAACTAGAAATATACCTTAATCAATTTTGCTAGAAACTCAGCCCCACTGGTGGTCACACCACAAGCCGAGACATTAATTGAAATAATACCAGGCGAGTGCTTGAGGCCATTCGTCAATATCATTACACCACGGTCTCCAATGCGACAACCCTCCAGAGACAGATGCTGCAAGGTGTTGTTCCTCACGATACCCTGAAAATGTTAACATAGACAAAGGAGAGATTTTAAAATGATGTAAGAATGGGATAGGGCAGGACTGATGAAGGTGCTATGCTGTGAAGGTGCTATGTGTGATGAAAGTGCTATGTGTGTTTGTTTATTTACTGTTTGTTTTGTGCTCTTTAATTAATTCATTAAAGTGCACATTGTCTGTCTTGTGTAGCTCTGCTTTCAAGACTCTGCCTTGTTCTCTGCAATTTCATTGTAGTATTATACTATGTGTTGTTGCTGTTGTTTTAATTTTTGTTTTAATTTTTGTTGTTTTAATTGTTGTTTTAATTGGGTTCTTTATTTCATTAAAGCATTTAATTCATTAAATTACACTTTGTTGGATGTCTTGTACTTCCATTTTATCTTTTCCCCCATCCTGTCTTGCTTTATGTTTCTCCTGTTTTCCCCACACACAAAAGCCAAGTTTGGGCTGGGCAGGGTTGGGTGGGATGCTATTTAGTATGGGTTTGCCCAAAATTCTAGACCTGGCCCCTTAAGTCAGATGTTAACACAAATGCCATATAATGCAAACAAAAAACTCAAAAGTTACCGTTGTCAAAGCTTGCATGTCTTTCCTACGAATTGGGATCCCTTGAAGCTCTAGGAATTTAAGGGCATGCGTGACAACCAAACTCTCCCGAAGTGCAACACTAAGACGATAGCTTACATCCTTGGAGCGGATAGGTGGCGGTCGTCTACCAGTCTTGAATTTCTTTCCTGTACAAACAAATTACAAAATAACTTTGAGGTGCATAACTTCCTTAGATATTATCGCTAACCAGTTTTGCAAAACATAGCAATAAGTACAGCATTCAACGAACGTATATATGTGTCGTCTGCCAAAGGTTATATAGGTCACCAAGGTTTACATGCAGTCACCAACATGTGGGTCACTACCCAAGGACCAATGTATCCAAGTGTCATGAAAATCGATCAACATGACCTATTATGACTTCTAGATGGCCAAAGACCATTACATGCAAGTGCCATGCTCACTGGTAAGTACAAACCAGCAACACAAAAGTTGATAAGTTGTTATACTGTTCATCCAAAGAATTTTATTTAGAACAGTGTTTATTACAAAAACAAAATGAAAACATAACATCTGCAATGCCAGGAGAATAAACATATTACTTCTCTACGCTATCTACGTAATTCATTCAACACACAACTACCACAACGGGTCATCACACGTAGCTGTTGGCCATAGCCCTTTCACTTTGGCCTTTGCATAATGTGTGTTACTGGCACGTGTGAATGTACACAAGTACATATGATCTCTCACGTACATTGTAATTATTTAGCTGTGAACATCTGTTCATTTGAAAAGGTCTACAGTGATGTACACACAAATATAAGCTACACTTTGGTGCATGAGAAGCATGCTTTCTACTTGCAAAAACACCTGAAAAATCATACAGTATTGACCATAAAACATTGGTCAATAAAAATATACTACTTTCCAGGAGTAATATCTAGCATTCCAAAAATCCTAATAATGCGCATTAGCTCACCTGAACCATCTTGCCCAGTTTGCTGAAAGTAACTACGGATGCCAACAAACTCCAAGCTCTTGTTGATTCTCAGTGTATTCAGTATAGGAGCCCAGTCTGGCAAGCGGATACGGTCTGCATTTAGGTCCAGAGCGCCTTCACTAAGATGCGCCTTCACTGAAGTCAGAGGACAAGTGTCTTGTAGGGCACAGAGCTGGGAGTAGTAGCCTTCAAAGTCATGAGAACCCTGATGACGTGCTTGTACACTCTCAATCATTGCCATCTTGAAAGGTTACATCTGGAAAACAATAATAATAATCACCTTATTTATTGAAAAGCATCACACTTCTATTTTAACTTGTTATAAAATAAGTCAATTACAATGTGTACTATCCATCCGTCCGTCCGTCCATCCGTCCGTCCGTCCATCCATCCATCCATCCATCCATCCAATAAATAATTACACTTCATTAGTGGCACAATACTGACCAAAACAAAAGCAATGTAAAATTTTAGCCAAAGAATGGGATAAATAAACAGGTGCAAAATAACCTCTAGGACCATCCCACCTTTCAAAGAGACATCCACCCCAAATTAAATATATCTGCAACTAAAGCATAAGAGTTCCAAGAGCATTTTAAGGCAGAAGTACACAGCAAAATTAATGTACAAATTGCTACACTGTACCCATAGGACAGCAGTGAGTGAAGACCTCCTGACTGAGGCTAATTAAATCTCACTGTCGAGGCCAGTGGCGGCAAAACATTTTTAAAAGTGGAGGAATAAATTGCTTCTGGTACCCTGGTCTGGGACTTTTTTAAAATTTGACCAATGTGACGTTGATACACAAAATTTGATGTCATTGTTTCATCAGCATGCTATATAATAGCTTTTGTAAGTACCATACTTTCGCCCACTAGGGGTGAAGGCCATTCTATCAATATGAAAAACTGATTAGAAGTTAAAATGAGGCCATCCCCTTTAAGTTAACCATGTTATGATAACTAGATGACCCTCAGTGCAGGAAAAAATGCACATTTCCCGGAAGATAGTCACATTTCCCTAGATTTCCCACCATTTTTTATGTATTTCTTTTATCTGAAAAGGCAAGATTTCCCTCCAAATAGTCAAATTCACCGGGGGAAGGGAGATTCCTAAGTTTTCCCACTTTTTCCCACCATGACTAGATGTTCTGGAATAAAAGTGCATTTTTGTTAAATTGACCCTCCGTTTGTCAAAAATAAGCCTATAAATACATTTTTTGTCCAGTAAAGGCATTACTACTGCCCGGTCAACAATTTTGAATTTCGGCAACAGACATTTGTCCATAACTCGGCCAATTTTTGCATGACAGACATGAGTGACCCCTCATTTTTAATAATATGTTTCAATGAAAACATTTAGTTCAAATTTCCAACTTAAAATTTTCTTGGTTAATGCTAGTTCGCAATGCAACCCTAAATATACGAGCGAATCAGACGCATTCTCTAATCGGAATAGGAAATGTTCATTACGACCGCGCTATTTTAGGTTTGCAGAACAGGGTATTTAAAAACGGGTAGTAGCAGATTACTGAATTAATATACAACATCAGATAATTATCCTCCAAGTTGTTATAATGTCCTATATCATACAAATCATCGACAGTGATTTGTAAAAAAGGCTTAGAAATAAACAAAAACATATACAATTTGCTTAAAGACATCTTAGCACTTTTTTGAAGGCGCCTCAATTTTCAAAAATTGTGAAATTCTTACACGGTGCATGGGTAAGGGCTAGTAAAACTATACCTGAATGGTTTAAGTGGCTCGGTGGAAAATGTCTATGTGTCTCAAACGAAGGAGGAATTTTGTAATTAGAATATCGGGATCCGAAATAATTCAACGTGCTGGAAAACGGCCTTCCAATACATACTGATTTGGACACATTGAATAACTCAACGGTTTACAGAAAATGAAGTCGAAAAAGCGTTGCGAACCGCTCCAAACAGAAGTGCCTGGACAACGACAGATTGACCTATGTCGATTACAAGTCAGGCAATGTTATTCAAATTCTTTCTTCAATATCAATTCATGTCTAACTAACTGTAAAATCCCATCTGACTGGAAACACGCTCTTATCAAGCTAATACCGAAATCAAAGTACGATGCTATTGATCGTTCGGAATGGCGTCCTATCTCCAAACTCGTTACAATTTATAAGGTGTTTATGTCAATTATTGGTTAAAAGGGTTATTCCCTGGATTGTTGAAACAAACAGACTCTCAAGTAAACAGAAAGGTTCATTACGCGAATGGTTTGCAAGAGCGTATTTTTGCCTTAACAGTGCCATAACGGACGTTAAAAAATCATCTGTAAAATGTTCGTTATGTTTTTAGATCTGGCTGATGCGTTCGGTAGTAATCGATCACCACTTAGATGAATTCTCTCCACTGTTTAGGGCTATCCTGATGCTCTTGTAAACTTGACCTCGAATATTTATAATCATTCACCTTTCAGGTTGAAACTAAGTATGGTTTGACTGAACCTATCCATCATACCGATAGGTATCATCCAACCCAGGCTGCCCCTACTTGGTTATTGCATTGAACAGGGTATCGACATTTGGTTGAGATATTTAAATGACAATAGCGCGGTGCCGTCAGTACCCAATCAGGTGCACGGTTATGTGGACAATATAGTTTTGGTTTCCACGGATGGTGCTTTGATGACTGAGATGGGTATCAAAACTGATCATTTTCTCAATTATTCAGGATGCAAGTCAAACATAGGAAATGTGCCATTCTGCATGGTCATAGAGTTGGAAATAATTGGTATAAGGTTGACAGGACTTGAAACATCATGTTGTCTACAGGAAAAAGAAATTCCCAAAATTGGCAAAACTGGTAAATATCAGTATTTAGGTCATGATTTTAGCCTTGATAGTAAGGCACACCAATCTCACGTTAATGACGTTATGGACTCACTTTTACAGAACTTAGAAAAAATCAACGCTCTGTGTTACCCATTGTTGCCAAAGTTGAAGCGATCAATATGATGTATTGTCAAAGCTTAACTTCTTTTGTGCAATTTATCGATTCCAATTGCTTCGTTAAAATTTCTTGAAGACAACATTGTTAAATATATCCGTAACTGGTTTGGTCTAAATAAGTCGAGCAACAGAGACATTATGTTCATTCCTAAGAAACTCGGGGTCTTGGTATCATGGATCCCACAGCTATTTAACATTGCCAAAAGATCTTCCGTTCTTTTATCTGTTTTGAATTCCGATGACCCGCAGACCAAGTACAGCGCTCGTTCGTCTATAATCTACACAGCCTAAACGCAAGGCCACCAAAGTCGGAAACGACGATGATGGACCTACGTTTGCTGGGTATCTGGTTGATGAGCACGGTCGAGTGATCAAAGGGAGCAAGTTAATTGGCCTAAATCTATCTGGGTTGAGCTCAACCAGCTTTGTATGCGTGAACGTTTGTCGCTGGAAATGAGCAATGACGATTACACTATTGTCGCGTGAAATTGACAACAAAGTTTCCCTTGTTCTCAGAAATCCACTAGCCGTGTTAGATCCATCAAGTTTGTTCACACCAAAGTTCGTACTCTCAGGTTTAAGACAAAAATATCTCAGGGACGCGTATTAAATACCCCTTGTATTGATTATCAAATGTCTAATTATTATCTCACGAACACTGCATAACTACATTTGGTGAAATTTATTTACAAATGTCGCATGCAACTTCTGGCGTGCAACTCATTACTCCATCGTTATTATCCACATGTTTATCCTAAATCATGTCCATGTGCCGTAATCCATATGTACGGTATCCATTATCCTTAATGGTTGCATGATCTTCAGATAGTAGGCAGGCGGCCACGATCGTATGTTAAACCATATTAATCATCAGCTCACCACCCCAAATCAGATTATTTGTTTTTAAATAACAGAATGTCCAATGCGAAATGCTTCAATAGCGAATCGAAGAACTTTCTGGTAATCTGATCATCGTAAAGCCGGACTTAATTGTCATCGATAAGCGTGGAATGAAAGCTTTTGTCGTTTGAAATTTCTACACCATTTGACGCATTAATCAACCATGTTATCAGACCAAATTGCCTTATTAACCTTGCCATTGTGTGAACTCATCATGTGGACCATTTCTACACGTGTAAAACGTCGTGATTATATAGGAGCTTTAGGTGCGGGTGGTTCACAATAAGGTGATTGCTGGGAGCTGGGCTAAAAATGCTCAGTCTAAGCACCCGCAAAAAGTAAAGCCGTCGCCAAGTACCTTAGTATTAGTTGTGCTATAGGCTCCAAAACTGTCTGGCAATGCGCGTTAAAGCCGCTGCGCCACGTTAGCCCTCTCCTTGGGGCCGGCTTTACTTCACTACACTTAATCGCCCCTTTCATGGTTTCAGTGGCCCTTCGTGGTTTTGCCCTTTCTCTTGTTTTGGTTTACAATTAGATGTATGGATTCAGCTTGCTAATTTTTAGCACTTTGTGGTTCCCTGTAATGAGTTGTATTTACAGTTTTGGCAGAATCTAATAAAATACTGAATATGTATGTATGGATGATGTATGTAGGTATGGATGTATGTATGTATGTATGTATGATGTATGTTATGTATGTAGTTGTAGTATGTAGTATGTATGTAATGTATGTATGTTTGTATTGTATGTATAGGTATGTATGTAGGATGTATGTATGTATGTATGTAGTCTGTATGTATGTATGTATGTAGTATACAATGTGTGTGTAGGTATGGGTTGATATTATGTATGTTTAATGCTGCAGCATCAGTTGAAAAAGGACCTTAGATTCTACCAACCAGGGCCGGAATAATATACCATTTGCAATCATAGCAGAAAATTGATCATTGGGGTTGTGTAGTTAGTTCATGAAACTATGTGATGACAAAATAATAAAAAAGTGATGGCAATTGCATAAACCAATGTTTTCCAAAATGGCCGCCATTTTAAAGGTAATAGCATAACTATGGTGACTTAGTGTCGGAATGTCTGGGTCTGGGCAGCGGTTAGAATTTCGTAGCAGAGTGCGAAAATCGGTCTTGATTCTCAAAAAATTAATTTTGCAGGAATCATCAAATTTGCAACTGTGTTAAGTTCTAAAGTGTGCGAGAATCAACCTTGATTCACGCAAATCAATTTACGGGGAATCTTGCGAGAATCGATTCTCGGATTTCCCGAAATTCTAGCCGGCTTGGGTCACGAGGTTCAATATATAATTGCCAAAATGTCGGAGTCATGGCAATTTATATAAACGGCTATTTTTTCAAGATGGCCGACATATGTAAGAAAACCGTTTATATTTCTTATTATATAAGTAAGAAGATGATTTTGGTGTCAAAAATGTGGGGAGTGTTTTCTGGGTCAAGGAGTTCAATAACACTATTCTCAAAACTGTAGGAAGAATATAAAAGTGATATATTGTATTTGTCACTTTTCCCAAGATTAGTCCAGTATTTTAAATACAAGTACCAAGAGTGTTAAACTTCCTGCATGTCAAGGCTTTAATGTGGCAAAGTGATAAAATATATTACCCAGATGCTTGATAATTAATACCAACACAGAATCCAGTAACTCAGCCTCAGAACTTGCTAAATGCGCTTTCTGGCCCTATGAACGAAAAAACCAAAACACTGACTCCCAATAGGTGTGACGTGACTATGTCCATTTAATTGTTCGAAATTTGGGCCATTTTACTCTGACATATACTGGAAAACAAACAAATAATAGTTTCTATTAAAGTAATTAAAGGTTCTAATTAAATTCCAGCAATTCATATGTTGGGGTGAATACATATAGAGTTGTTAAGGTGCATATTTTTGGGTGTCACATTGATAGTCCCTGAATAACATGGCTCACGGACTCCTATGACAGTTTGAGATATTGCTGTTGAAATCCTTGACCTAAGTGAAAAATCCTTTTGTCACCAAAATCGTCATCCTAGGTGCAGTATATAGCATGAGGTATAAAGATTTTGCTTTGTATTATGTTGACCATTTTGGAAATAGTGACGTATGAACTCCATACTTTTATATTCATCTCTGACAGTTTGTAAATAGTTTTATTTAACTCTTGACCCAGAATAGCTTAATTTGACACCACACAATTATCTTCATAGCTAAATAATAAGAAATGTAAGGTTTGGGTCAATAGAATGTCAGCCATCTTTGGAAAATATCGACACATGCAACATTTTAGTTTTGGGAATAGTTTATTGATCTCCTTGGACCCAGAAGAAAAAACATTTTTAATTTTTTAACAAACCAAAATTGTCTTCTTAGGTGTTTTTGGCTTTAAGATGGCTTTCCATTTTGGAAAATAGCGTCGTATGCATATTGCCACCACTTTTAATTTTGTCATCACCCCTTTTCATGAAACTACCATCCCTACGGTCAATTTTAGCTATGATGACAATGTTATTATTACGTCCCTCGGTACCACTCTCTTAAACCGGTTGGTGCTGCGCCACTATATGTATACAACTGGTGGTATGCATGTATGTAGGCTAGTATGTGGGTTTGTGTTGTGTGTAATAATATAACATGTGTAGGCCTAAAAATCATGTGTTATATGTGTCATATGTTCTTTCCACATCTAAAACAAAAAACAAAAAAACAAGACTGGACTATTAATAGAGGGGGGGGCCGGACTCCCTCCCAGCCAAAAACTGTCCACGACTATAACTTCGAGAGAACTTTCGAAAAAGAAACACTACTTCACTACTTTCACCCCCACCCCTCTTTCCGACCCTGCCTAGACCCAGCCCTTCACGGCGGCGGTAGTACCGTGTACTTCTAGCTTCGGCTGCAGAAAACCCTTGAAATATCTCAACCACCTCTTGTTTACACCTTAGGTTGTTCATTTGATTGTGTGCTGTTGTTTATAAAAATATAAAAATGTAAGCTGATAAAAGTTGACCGTAATATAGTTCAATGTCAAAGGAAAATACGCCATTGTAATTAAACTGATTGTTGGTGGACTCGTATTCCACTTGCGCAATTGATCACTTTATTTGCATTTACAGCGATGCTGGTTCCTTGCGCTTTGGTGTCTCACCATGAGCCATAACGCGAAACACAAGGCACCAGGGGCACCACCTGTAATTTACAGCATAGGCCCTACTTGCTATAGTTACCGCCCAAGGCTATGACAGCCCTTGGAAAAATTACCCCGAAAATTACACTTTGTCGTTGACTTCCCCAGGGGCCCATCGAATATAAAATGATCCTAGACATCCATTAACATCTTCAGGGCATTTAGTTGTTGTGAAGATAGGTTTAGCAATGCAAGATCAATTAAAATATTTTCCTTTTCCCAAAATGGCGTCACGATTAGCGTTGCCACGTGGGTCTGCTTTGTTGCGTATAGTTGCTAAGACACGTGGACCTTTAAACACAGTAGTTAATGCACAAAAACTCCGAAGTTCTAATATTGTTGGCACAAGGGGGAATTTGACCTCGGCGAGGTCGAGAAACATACTTGCTAAATGGTCCGACAACTCGTTCGTTTGTTATTGTTACCAGCGAAAATCGCAATTGTCAGGCAGATTTTAATTATACACTGGGGAGCCCAGAGGCTTGTGAACACATGGCAACATCGATACATTTGCGACTGATTGAGTGATGAATGAAAATGATACGCGTTTGGCAAACTCACACTCCCAAAATGCAATGGGTTAGGTGAGGGTAGCAACACTTACGCTTCGGTTTGCTGGCGCCGCTGGCAACTTTTGAATGGAAGTGAAGGCGGGATTTTAACAATGTTTTCTTCAAAAAACTTCACTATTTCTAATCTGAGAGATGTGGTTGACATGTATATTAACAGGGATAGTAATAACTATCCAGGGAACAACAAATTTGTTATTTTATCAAATTTATTTTGTGGAAAATTTTGAGTTGTTTCTTAATTAGGTCATACATAGTGTATGCCGCTCTACTGCTTTGCCTAGTAGTACCGCTTTGCCGCTTGATGATGCAATTTACGTTCACTACGCAATCATGTCGGAATCGGCTATAGCAGTGACCCAAGCGGCAAGGCGGCAAGCCATAAATCGATGATTTGATCTCCCGGCTGCTCGGGCTCCCGCTTTCCCAATAGTGGCAAATCGCATTGAGTGACTTGAAATTCAACTTGGGAGCAGGCCAGCTCGATTGAAATAGAGTAATAAGTTCAAGCGATAGCGGCGCTTGACTAGTCTATAATAAATCGCCGTCATAATTTCTGAAACAAATGGCACAGGCGTGTCTGTTGAATTGCGTATGGGATTCCCGGTGTCAAAGCGTTCGACACACACTTCCGGGTTTACACGCGCGTAGCCAGAATTTTGTTTCAGAATTACTGACTAAGAGTATAGCAATTCTGCAAAGCGATGTACACCAACGGGTTGCCGATGAGCAGCAAGCGGCATGGCACATGTGTAATGATGACTGATTAGTAATAGTACACGACCAACCCAATATGGAGTTTATACACTCTGGCTCTAATTCTTGGACAGTTTAGAAACGACGCCCGCTTTCCGCCAAAAGGCGCACAATCGGTAGGGTCGGGGTTACCATGTAGACGCAATACGCGCAACGAGCGCGCGAGCGTTTGTTATGTCCAAGGGAAAATATGGCCAGCGTATAGTCAGAGCAAACTCGGACTATGGCTATGCCAAGCAAGGCTGCCGAATTTTGCAATATTCCACAACACCGGCAAACCACCAACGTAACATCAAATCATCACACGCCAACCAAACCATCACATCATACGACTTCTGCCGAATTATGACTGGCAACCGCTTGATTTCAAGAATTCCATACTAGCTTAAGCCTTCAGCGAATAAATTGCGTGTATCTACCTCAACAAACTGCAAATAAATTATTATTGGATGTGGGCTTTGCCTGCGCGAAAATATCGACTGCTACAGAATTTGCAAAGGCGCCCGGTTACCAATCATACCAAATATTTAATTTATGAACTTTCTCCTTAATTTCCTTCATTATTTCAAAACAGATTGTACAGATCCTTTTTCTTTTAAGGAATTATTTTTCAAAGTGCCAAAAATTAAGAAAACCTTTTTGATTCACATTTTCTAAGGGTATGAAAGGTCAAAGTTCATCAGCTGTTTTGGCAATGTTTGGGACCGAACGAGCATGGTTTCCAGGTATACACGATCATGGTCACAGTTCTACAAGATTTTACATCGTTATTCAACGGAATCACACCCTAAAACACCACCGTATTTTCCAAGAGTACTTCATTGCAAATTTAACTGTAGTTATGCACAATGGCTACCCAAAATTGACGGTAGAGCACGATCCCAAAACGCGCAAAAATCTTCATTAAATTAGGAAGCAATAAAGCAGCCATGTCCACTCAAACAGCAATGAGTGATTGTATAAGGGGTTTCTCTAAGTGTTGTTGCGCTTTTGAGATTTTAATTACTTCACATTTATCTGCAGTGAAAGCCATTAATCACTTCTTTTCCCACCTCTGAAAGGTTGGCCAAGTCTTTTTCCAGAATTGTGATGTCATCATGGGATTGGATCGTCTGTACAAATGAGCGTCATAGCCAAACTCAAAGAGACAAATATTAGATGAAACATACTCAGGCAAATTGTTGATGAAGACCAAAAACAATAGGGGTCCGAGTACGTGCCTTGGGGTACCCCCTGAGGTCACACTGGCAACCTGCTTTTTCCCCTTCTAAGGGACGGTTAACTGTTGTGTACGGTCGATAAAAAGTCCCTGTATCCAAGAGAGTAGTTGACCTCTGATCCCTAAAGTGGTGGAGGAGTTTCAAAAGAAGACGTCTGTGGGGCACTCGATCAAAGCCTTCGAGAAGTCCAAAAGGATTGCATCGATCTGGGATGATTATTCCCAAAGCCTTGGCAAGGTATGTACCGTGATAAGAGCTGCGACTCGCAGACTGCTCTTTCTGAATCCAAATTGTCAAGCCGTTAACAGATTGTGGGCATCAAGATGTTGAATGATCTTGCTGTGGATTATACGCTCAGCAGTTTTACAGATGATGGAAGTGAAATTGGGCGTAATTCTCTGGTCTATGTTTGTCACCCTTTTTGAAGATAGGGGTGTACATATGCTGAGTTCCAATCATGTGGAATTTTAGTGGTGAAGAGTAGATTGAAGAGAAGGGACACCAAGTACTGGCCAGTTCATTGGCTGCTTCTTTAAGAAGATAGGCTGGTAGATTGTCTGGACCACAGGCTGTGTGGTTGGTTTGATGTAGCAAGGCAATTTTTTAAGACAATAGCCAGTGATCCCAACTGATATGTAACATCTGCTGAGCCAGACATCATGTCAATGGAGAAGGGTGGAAAACTGAGGGAGGTGGGCTATTGCCAAGATCTGGTAAGTCAGATGCGTCCTAAAGACAGAGACGGAAATGATCGTTTTGACTTAGTTGTACTGTCACTTTGCAGAAGCCGTCTTTCATCAAGGGCGCAACGCCTGAGTTTTCACCATTTTTTTCTTTATATAAGCCCAGAACATTTTGGGGTTATAAACCTGCAATCTTCACCATCCACAAAGCATGTCACTGTGGAAGGGGTAAAACTGATCTGCGTCTTTTGCAGTCATTTTTTTGAGGTTCTTGTAACAATTCCAAACACTTGGTTTCTTGGATCTTTAGGCTTTCTGGTAAGCCTCTTTTTCTT
>JAMKCH010034004.1:0-138241 GCA_023653785.1 Ophioderma brevispina | reverse complement strand
TACTGTTGGGGTGTATTTGAATGAATCGAACAAGTTGCATATGTCACCAAAAATTGCGACCTGCCGGTTTGAAATAAAAAGTGAGAAAAATAAAAACCTGTATTCGAGGGCAAAATGATACCTACGGTTTAAAATTCGACATGTTGGTTTTTTCACATGCTTAAAAATCATATGATTGTCTCAATTCAATTATTTTTGGCTCTGTGGGAATTACTCCTTCACACCATTAAAGAGCGTGTTCCGCTCCGATCGGGACCCCCTGATTACCCGGAAGAGTATCATTTTTTATATCAATGAAAGGCCGATTTTCTCATTGGCCGTCCTGAAATTGAGCTCTCAAATCCATTCATCCCATATACGATATAAACAAAACCGCCATTAATGGTTTAGTCATCAATAGCACAATATGAATAGGCTTTGGCAGTATGCATTTATTGCTTCTACCGTCTAAACGGCAACTTTGTTTCCCATGGTACTTTTGAGGTGTCATGTGTCAAGTGCCAGGCGTCATACCAAGGGGGGGAAAATTGCCACTTCGTCTAATATATTTCGTTAATATCAAATAGTCTAATTCCATTTGTCCTAAAAATCACATAGTCTAATCCCACATACCTAATTTCATTTTGTCTATATAACCATTTAGACTAATTACCATTCGTCTATCACCACATCGTCTAATACCATTTCGTATAAATGCCCAGTTGGTATAATCACTACGTTGTCTACAAACCGCATTTTCGTCTAATGCCCATTTCGTCTACTACTACCCATTTGGTATAACATCATATTGTCTCAAACCATTTCGTCTAATGCCATTTCTTCTACTGCCGCTTTCGTCTAAGCACCAGATTGTCTAAAACCATTTCGTCTAACGTCATTTCCGTCTACTGACCACATTGGTCTGGATGATCCAATTTTTCTAAAACCATTTCGACTAATGCCATTTCGTCTACTGGCCATTTGGGCTCCTCCCAGATTGTCTAAACCATTTCGGCTAATGTCATTTCGTCTACGGACCACTTGGTCTAATGACCAGAGTCCTAAAACCATTTCGACTAATGCCATTTCTCTCTCAATGCCCATTTCGTCTCCTCCCCATTTTGTCTAATCATGTATACAGAGGACACCATATTACAAGATAAATAACAAAGAACGAATGACATGTTCACATCTATTAGTTCCGAATTTTTCAAGACGCTTTTACACGTTACCTAGCTTTTCTTACACATGCCCTTCACACTTTTTCAAGCATAATTTGTGATCTTTAATGAACCTTTCATAATTATGCTTGTCAATTCTGCAGAACATGTTGCAATGTTTGTCCATGTTTAAAATGTATTTTGGTGTGTGATGCATTTCTTTTTTGTTTTCGTCCTTATTCTCTTATCTAATAAATAGCATATAACACAGCTCGAGATCTGACGGCAATGTGTGGCCAAACTGGTTGACAATATTGACAGACTTTTTCTTGAAAACAGCTTTTTCTAAGGCTAAAAATGATAAAATAAATAACAAAATTATTACAAATAGTTAAATCTGAAAGCTATCCTTTCCGTTGATCGGGCCGAAAAAAATTGGTTTTGGGGGACGAATCCTGAAAAAATGACCTTTTTACGGACACCCCGTAGTACATCTCGTTCTGCTCCCAATATTTCAGTACTTAGTTTTCATCCATACAGACTGTGCGCATTATAGGCAAGAAAAACAAAAACACCATATAACAAAACAATTTGTCTCAGAAGACGGCGCGCATTGCTTTTACAATTGTGAGTTTTTAGCGCATTATTAGCTCATTATTTTATTTTAGATTTTCTCATTGGAAAATCTTTAAAAAAACACTAAAACAGGAGGAAATTTTAGCGCCAAAAAAAATTAAAATGGGGTACAAAATGCAATAAAATTTGTTTGCATTTCGCGTTTGCCTATATCATAACCCTGCATTAAAATCTAGTTAATTAAAGTTAATTTCAATGTTAACCACTATTTTGTGAACTTTAGTAGGTATATCGTGTTTTAACTTTAGTTTGCCAGCTCATGTTCATCTTTCCAACCAAACATCACAGTGTAGTAATTTACAATTTGTAGCACCGAGAGATCGGGGGGATCACATATGATGGAAATGGGTGTAGGCTGGCGATTCAAAACCCAGGCATTCCGTGAC
Organism: Ophioderma brevispina; assembly: GCA_023653785.1. Lineage (NCBI taxonomy): Eukaryota > Metazoa > Echinodermata > Ophiuroidea > Amphilepidida > Ophiodermatidae > Ophioderma > Ophioderma brevispina. The sequence continues at coordinate 136,080 of JAMKCH010034004.1, read as the reverse complement.
AGCCGACTCAAAAATAGGGGTCTTGGGTGAAGAAGACCGCCAAAATGCCCCTCGCGTTCCTTGAATTGAGTTTCGGCTTCGTCCCATAGCATTCTGCTAGAAATCATCATCTAAAGGCCCCTCCCAGTTCTATACTATAAAAATATCAAAATTTACTGCCGCTTGAACTCTGAAATAAAGACTGAAATAATAGCGCTCGTTCACCTGGTATCCACATTAACACAGTCCTCTGTGGGCCCATTGGTATTTCTCAAGCTAGAAAGCGAGAGGCTCCGGGTTGAGACCATGTATTTTTTCGTCTTATTTAGTTTGTGCTCGCCAGTTCTCCGAGCTTCTATATAATATTTTACCATTTACTTTCTCGGGTGTATCATTTACTTGATCCACGCGTGCATTGAATTAGAGTTTTGCATCGTCAGATTCTGCTAGAATCATGGCATATAAGGCCCTCCCATTTATAATACAAAAAATATAATTACGCCGCTTGAAACTCTGAAATAAAGACTGAAATACATTATGGTGGCTCGTTCACTGGATCCCATTAACACAGTCCTCTGTGGCCCATTGGTATTACTCACGCCTAGAAAGCGAGAGGCCCCGGGTTTCGAGACCGTGTATTTTTTCGTCTTATTTAGTTTCGTGCTCGCCAGTTTCTCCGAGCTTCTATAAATATTTCACCAATTAATATACCGGTTCAATGATAATTATTCCCCCTAGAGAAATTGGTCCGGGGATGTGGTTCCTTGGGATAGGTCCTTCGGACCTCTGCCCTAGGAATAGTAGCCCTGTTTATTTTATTTTTTAAGAAATCATCCATTCAGAATTACATCTCTCAGGTTTTTCATTTCATACTCTTTCTTTCCAGAGTTTTACCCCTAACACATTTCCAACACCTGGCCATTTTCCCAAAATTTTTACCTTTTTTCCAAAACAACATGCGGCAAAAATTGGACTTTCGCCTATTTTCTCTCGTAGAAAATACACCATTTTGCCGATTCGTGGACTGTTTGACGTCATTTGTGGACGCCATCCTAGGTATGTTGGTACTTATTTGGGTATCAGTGGAAAGAAAGACCCTAACTATCCACTGGTATCAAAATCATAAGCATATAAATCCCAAAGGGAGGTGGAAACCACGCGCCCGGTCCCACCCCACCCCCTTGGTAAACCATGATTTCAATAAAAAGGGTTCGGTAAGACAAGGAATTAAGGTTCTTTCAACGAACCAAAACGAGTTTTTTACTGCTGTATAACACCTTTTATGGTTCTGTTAGAAACGTTTTTTGGGTTCTCAGATTCTTATATACAACTTTTGAAAGATTTCATTCTAAGGGTTCCATAAGTCAATTTTTTTCTTAGTGTGCATCACACAGACAATTAAAAATATTTTGAACTGATGAAATTAAAAATCTGTTGGCACTTTTTTTTATTTATACGGTGCAACGAGAGATTCTGAGACACCCAAATATGGTGTCACAATAGTACTTTCATAGAGATTAGACACTGCATATATTTCTTACTGGTATTTTGCTACAGACATGTCATAAAAGAGAGAAAGTGATTTCCCTTTGTTATTCTTTCAATGTAAAACATTTGCTGACACCTTATATGTGAAATCTCTCATGCACCTTTAAGTTTCGTTTGTTATTCGAGCCAGTTTTTAACCCGTTTCTTTATACTACTGGTATTAAGGTTTGGAAGAACTCACTTCCTACTTGTCCTTTGTAGCTAACAATCTTTCTCTTTCTTTCTTGCTTGAATCTACTCACGACTGTCACTGACTAGTAATTATGAGTGGAAATCTTTGTTTAGAATTCTTACATTCCTCGACTTGAACACAAATTCCTAAGAACCAGTAGTTTCCTACACATGGACAAATATTCCTCCAGACTAATAGCCCGTCCTCGTCGGACTTGGACATAACTCCGGGGATCGATATTCTCCTTGACCTTGACAAATATTTTCCTCAAGCCTTATTAGTTCACTATGAATGGCATACTAAGTCCTAATTACTTGCGTCCATGTTGGACATGGACCTATTATCCCTAAGGAACATATCCACCTCTGCTTCTGTCAGGGCAGCAATTTCTATAAGGACTAATAGCCCACCCATCTGCGGAACCCATCTCGGACTTAGAAACTACATCCTTGGTAGATGGACACTGCTTTGGACATGTTCTCAGGCCAGGTATGTTTGTACTCGCATAAAAAGCTTGGTGTAGGGTGCCATGGTCCAGGTCTCCATATGACAGGATACCATCAACAACTTCAGCTTGGCTGAATTTGAGATACCAAGATTGCCATTCCATTTCAAGTTGTCCTTATGGTACCTGAAGTCCATGACCTCTTAGAGTTGGGTACCCCGTCTGTAGTCTGTACGGTTGATGATATCTTCCTCATTTGACGGCCATCATTCATTCTTTTTGATGAGTGTTAGACTAAATGGTTATTAGATCAACTGGATATTAGACGAAATGGGTTGGAGGCAAAAGGGGTTTAGACTAAATGGCTATTAGACCAACTGGTTATTTAGACGAAATGGGTTTAGACAAAATGGGTTTAGACTAAAAAAATGGTAATTAGACCAACTATCATTAGACGAAATTGGTTTAGACAAAATGGGTTTTAGAATAAATGGTTATTTTAGACCAACTGGTATTAGACAAAACTGGGGTTAGGACCAAATGGTTATTGGACTAAATGGTATTATACCAACTGGTTATTAGACTAAATGGGGTTTTTGTAGACCAAATGATATTAGACTAAGTGGAAATTTAGACCTAATTGGATATAGCCGCGAAATTGTTTTAGACAAAATGGCAATTAGACCATCGGGTATTAGATCAAGTGACATAGACTAAGTGGTATTAGCCTAAGTGGCAATTAGACCATTTGATTTTAGACGAAACGGTTTAGGACCAAGTGGTAGTAGACGAAATGGAATAGACGACGTGATGATAGACCACACCCAATATGACATTTTAAATCGGAACAAGCACCTTTAATAACCTAGGCATACATTGAGTTTTCAAACAGGGGACCTATGTCTGTACCAGGTAGACATCTTTGTGCAAATCAGTATTATTTTCTGTGGAACTTTCTAGAATTAGAAGATTTATTGACCTGAGGCTCCTGCTAATGCTATGCGGGCACTTTTTTCTATTAGGACTATGCGGAATGCACTCTCTCAAGTCGTAATAAAATTAAAGCATAATGTTCTGTTATCAGGGGAGGCGTTCGAGTGTTACTCGTATTTGTTCACTAAGTGTATACTGCAAAAAAAGAAAATACGAACGCTTACCTCTGACCTGGTATATGGACTTGGTTGAACTATAATAAGATCAAGTTGTTAACAAGAAATGGCCTAATTTTCACTGCAGTTCTCGTCAACTGAAATAGTCATCACTGGACTTCCTTTGTTGGACCGTTGAAGAAAAAACATGGCATTACACGCGATTCTGGTATCGAGTATTCTGGAATACGCAATTGGTGAGCATTCATTGTCATTTTATGTGTACCAAAGTAGCTAACAGCACCTTTTTTGAGACCGGCCACCTAATTTAAAAAGATTTTGCACGGTTGCATTGGTAACGGGATAGTAAACTATACCTCGAATGGTGAAGCTCAACCTCCGTATGTGTCGAATAAGAATAATATATAGAATATAATATCAGACGTCCGACAATAATACGCAAGGCCGCTTAAAAAAACGTCATTCCAAATGAAATAGGGAAATTTAGCGCCATTGCACGAGTCAACGCTCATCATTTAGCTTTTCCGTTCAAGCAAATCCAAGTGTTGTTAAGATCATTCGGAGATTGTGCTATATTCATTAATGGACAGACAAACTTTTCACGCTTTCCAACGCTGCTTTTGAATTAGGATCGGGAAAGGAATCCTCAATCGAATTAACAAAATCCCTTCTTTTAGGACACAACTTTTAATCATGGGTACTAGACAATAACTAATACAACTGTGCACAAATCCCAAAATTAATTAAAAATTGGGGGCGCGCTTCTTAAAAACAGTGCTTTTATTGACTTAAAGCAAACATTAGAAGTAAAATATTCGTTTTAACACTTATGTGGACGGGGATTCCATAGGATCAAAAATTTGCCTTTACCGCGTTTTCTCTACCACAAGGATGCATATAATCCGAAGAAAAGTTTAATGCCACTATTTCTGCATACCCCCAGTTACGCTGATACTGACAAATGTATTTATGCAAAGATAATCTTAAACAGACTGATGAGAGCAACATTAATGCATTTTGGCATTTTTGGGTAATATTAAAAAGAGCTAGGGAAACTTTGGCATTCCACTACATCAACATGAGGGTTTCTTGAACAATAATCTTATTTTTAATACTGAAAACAATAATATCCTCAAAGAGTTGTCTTTAATATTTTGATTTTCCCCATAGAACTGAAATTGGTGGCGATGACACGTCCAGTTTATCCAGTATCAATAACGAACAATATCATAATCAGTGATTGATACTACAAACTGGCTACAAGTACTACGCTACAATTAGAGGTATGTCATATTCCGGCATAACGAAAACGTTTTGTGGGAAAGACATTGAATTACAGACATTCTCCGTAATCAGGAATTGACTCGTCTCACCGGGTAACCCCAGTTTAATAATAATAAAACAAATATGCAATTCATTAAAATAATTCACTCTGTAAAATAATCAAAATTAGTCCTAGTGGAAAACTTTCTTCCCAACCCATTCCTAAAATTTTGGGCAAATGAAATCCGTAAAATTGTTTTTTTCCTCCTCCACCTTTATCTTCCCTCCCCCTCACCCCCTGATTTTGGGCAAGACGTTCCTCCACTTAAGTAGGCTCTGAAAAGTATTACAAGATTGTCAGTGGCAACCAAGGCATCGATCCAGAGAGGGAGAGATTCCAAGTCATCCCGCCAGAGGGGCAAACGACCTCAATCGTCAAGGCATTTCCTCCAACGAATTCTGCATGAAACCGACATGTGCATGAAAATGCCCCTTTTTCATTCATTTTGACAAATTGGTCAAAATACTCAAAAAACGGAAGAAAATGCAATGTTTTGTCCATTTTGGTCCCTCTTTTTGAGCAGAGCGGGGTAACTTGCCCCAGCCCAACCCGTCGCATGCCACTGATGAAACACGCACACCGTAACGATAGAGTCTGAAGTTGTGGAATCCCTTTCTAATTGTCATCTTGTGTGAACTATTAAATTATGGTATTTGTACAGAAAGATTAAGATTTAGGCTGGTCTATTTCCATCTTCAATCCAATTTGGTGGAATAAAACTTGTTCGTCCTTAACTCAAAGAAATTCTTTTTCTACCCGTTTTGGGATGTAAAGGTGATTCATAAATATTTTCTGATCTGTTTCATTGGTTATATTTGGTAAAACCATTTGAACTGTTGGTAGTTGACTTTGATATTCCCCATCACTGTGACAGGAGAAAAATATAACTTGTTGATAAAAGGGAGAAGGAGAAAGCAGGTGGTCGGAGGTAATGTGGAAGGAGGGAAGGAGAGGCGGAAGGGAAATCTCTGCATGGTGAGATCATTTGTGTTGAATTGGTTTTCAGAATCCCAAATATCAGGACCTCAAGTCGTCAAGGTAATTTCCTCCAACGAAATTCTGATGAAACCACCTGTGCATGAAAATGCCCCCCTTTTCATTCATTTTGACGCAAATTGGTCAAAATTATCAAAGAAAGGAAGAAAATGCAATGTTTTGTCCATTTTTGTTCCCTCTTGTTTGCCAGAGGCGGGTAACTAACTTGCCCCAGCCCAACCCGGTCGGCATGCCACTGATGAAACACGCACACCGTAACGATATGAAGTCTGAAGTTTGAATACCCTTTCTAATTGTCAGCTTGTTGATAACTATTAAATTATGGTATTGGTACAGAGATAAGCATTAAGAATTTAGGTTGGTATGATTTCCATCTTCAAGATCCAATTTGGTGGAATAAAAATGTTCGTCTAATCAAAGAAAGAGAAGAAATTCTTTTTCTACCGTTTTGGGATTTGTATTGTAAAGGGGATTCATAATATTTTCTTGATCTGTTCATTGCGTGATAATGTTGGTAAAACCATTGGAATGTGGTAGTTTGAATTTGATATTCCCATCAAGACAGGAGAAATATAACTTGTTTGATAAAAGGCATTTGTGTTGATTGGTTTTAGAATCCCAAAAATATTAGGCGATAATATTTTTGACAAAATTATGCTTCTTTAATGAGATCAAGGTAAAGTTCCCAATCATTGTCTATACATTCTTAGGAACCAGGCCAATATTGATGTGTTGAAAACAAATGGTGATTACTTTGGATGTCCTGGATGACTGTGGATGACTTGGATTGGTATAGAATGCATAGTGAAATTTTAAATGGTATTTCAAATTTTTTTCACAGAGCCAATTTACTAAACCAATGTCTTTATAACAGTGGCAGGGATGATTCTCCCAATTGTATTTTTGCTAAGGAATTTCCAGAATCCCATTTTTCATTATTTGATCAATGTGACAAGGTCTCCAATCTATGGGAATGAATGAGAATTATGTTTTTTAATAATTCTGTTTTGGGGAGTCTTTTTTCTCAATTTGACAAACTGTTTGGCATTCGTGAACTTCAGCACATGAAGCCTGTAGTTTTTTTCTTTTTCTGTGCTTGAAGTTTTACATCCACAGTTGTAAATTCCAAGGGACTGACCCAATTTTTGCTGCCTCTTCTGAAGTGGTCAAAATTATAAAAGGGAACACAGAATACAAAAATTGCTGAAAGCAAAGGGGAAAAATTAATATGCATTTCAAAAAGTGGACCTTGACCTTGGTGATTTCCGTTGTTCCCTGCTTATGTATGCAAAATTTGGTATTTTGGCATACTGGCCTTGACTGCTTCAAATGTGAGCTTTTGTGTGTGAGTGGTGTGCTCTGGACGGTATGTAGATGTCATTGTAGTGTCTGTTTTGTCTTGTTCTGTGTTCTTGGTCTGTTTGTTGTTTTTTCTGAAACAAATCTGTGCTAATTGTCCCCAAAACCCATCTTACAAGCTATTGTTTTCCCTGCTCAGCCAATCTTCACCAGGCGTGTGCTGCCAGGTATTGGGTGTCTTTTCCGCTTTTCTGGGTCGTGGTGTTTTTTGATCCCCGTTTTCCCATGTCTGACACATGATGCTTGGCTGCATGCTTTCTGTTGAGATCGGGCATAACAATATCTTTCCAATTGGTACTAGATATAGTTTAATGAGTGATATTTTGAGAGACCCATGCAGTACCGGGGAAAACCAAGGTTGGCGGATGTTGTTTCATGTTGTGAAGATTGAGCAAGTCAACCAAGGTATGCACAGTGATGACATTAAAAAACTACTCTCCACCCCCCTAGGCTGCAATGCAGTACCCCCTAAAATGACCCATAAGAAATGCCTTTTTCAAAAGGAAAAAGGAATGTGAAAATGGACCTCTTTGGGACCATTCAAGGCACATAAGGTATCTTAATTTGTAAACGAAACGATCATATGTAATGATTGCCGATCTTTCTTTGTGAATTGATCACAAGTTAAAACATAATAGGTTATTCCATATTCTAGGAGGGGTGTTTTTCCTCCTAATATTTCATTGTGGAAAAAATGTGTAAAAGTACGAATTTTTACCATTTTGGATACACATTAGGACAATTTTCATCCTTTGAAATTTCATTAGGTTACAGATATGTAGGTATTATCATAGTTAATCAAATAAAAAAAATCAAATATGGAGCCCTTTGTACTTTAGGAGTAATATACCCTGAAAAAGAGCAGTTTCAAAATTCAAAAAATGTTACATTGTGTAATGAACTGAATTATATATAATTTTTTGTTTAAGAAGCGTACATTTTAAAAAGAAAACATTAATTTTTCCTCAGAATTATATCAATGCCCCTACATGAATATTATTCAATTTTGGTGCATGGGTTATCCTTTTTGTTGTACAGGGGTGTTCTTGAAACACCTTGAATGAAAGTGCATACACATGTAAGTTAAGGGGTACCCCTGAGGAACTCATATTGATCATGCAACACATATGAATGGAGAGACGAATATATTGGCCAAGAGTATATAAATGCTGTCGCACCCCGCACACATTACACGCCACATGCACCACGCGCTTGCGCGTGTGAACATTCACACAAAACAGGTAAACAAACACAAACTCACTGGTCTGAATACCAACACTTCCCATGCACCACAGTATGTATACCCTGCAACACCACCACACCCCGCCACACACACACACACACAAATGGGGGACACAAACACATACACTCACGCACTGTCCACAAACATCCCCCTTCCACATGCCCACACCAAACCATCTATATTATAATAGGCACACATATGGACTGTCTGTAACAATGTCTGTCAGTCCTTTTCTCGGTGGGTGGGTGTTACTTAAACCCGGCAAGATCAAGTTCGATTGGTTAGTGGTGGATGTATGCCCCACAAGTCAGGTAATCGCGAAAAAGGGTTTTAAAGAGTGTACTTAAATAAAAACCCAGGTAAGTGCGATACGCCGAGGACCGCTCATAGTTGTGAATAAATTAGAGTAACCATGGTAACAAAATGTATCTTTGAGCCCCACCCATCAATTAGTTTGAAATGAAAGTATTGACAGATGAAAATGTGCCACATTTTGCCTGTTTGAGCATTGGAACAACCCGATATATCACTAAAACCCATTATTTTAATGTTCGGATTGTTGAAATTTGATAGTCGAATGTTCTCTTATTCCCCCAAGTATGAGATATAAACATTCCCAATCTGCTACACACCATTATAGAAGAGATGACATGCATGTTGTAACGATGAATTGACTTGCGCCCGAGTTTTCCGCCGTTCTTGTCAACTAATGAAAAATTAGTTTAACCAGTGGCATCGTGTTTCATCTCTTTGTGAGCAAAATGAAGTTTCCATGCTTAACTTGCAATACAGCTCATGTCAAAAATAATGGTAATTCATGATAGAAATGAAAAATAAACGTTGATAAACTGAGTGCAGGGTGAATCAGACGCATTCTTTTCATGCCCCTTGTGAAGTAAGGTTCATTGATGGGAGAGCGTACATCCAGTAAGTAGCAAAGTGAGTAGTTTGTGAGAACTTACACTGCGGAATGGGCACTATGATACGTATAGGCATATGATGTGAAAAAAATTGGCCACCTGATGTTGGTACATCTTTTGGTTTTGAAACAATAGTTAAATCAATTTGGGTCACTTTCGGCTCCACCCCTCATTTCCTTCCCTTCATCTTGCCATCTCTTCCTCTCTCTTCTCGGTTTCATTATTTCTCCTGTGCACTCCCACCCCCTCCCTCTGTCTTCACGTATCGTTTCTTATTTATGTTATCCTTTACTTGGGCCCATCCGATCCCTACTCTACGCCCGTAGTCTGAGTCTTTGGCTTTCTTCCTCATTTTCTATTCACTTTCTACGGCTACCTTTCTCACTGTGTGTTCCCCCATGAGATTTTAGGTGGAAAGAAACCTAAAATTGGAACAAATTTTTCCCCTCCCCAGAGTTTAATTATGCCCCTGTGTGATTATGCATGCAAAAAGTAACTGCTGTGTGGCAGCCAATTTACCAATGCACTGCCCATCATAGTGATATTTGTGTAATTAAGACAAAAATTTAAACTGATCAACCCCTCTATCAAACGTATTTATGACCTATAAAGAAAGTCAATGTTGTGATTGTACGACGTGTATTGAGGCCATGATCTGTTCATTGCTAGACAAGGGAGAAATTGTTAACTGAACATAATCCTTAAGAAAAAAAAATACAGCATGAACAAAACATGATCGAGATAATTTTAATTTCTATGGACATCAATGAGTTTGCGCCAGAGAAATTAGGGAGGAGGAAAAAAAAAGTACCTTGAAAGGTATATGATGGTCCTTGTCTTGTAGGGTCCAATTCCACCGCTCAAATGATACTGTGGTGAGGTTATAATTGGGCGGTATAGTAGTAGATGGTACTTTATACAAATTTCAATGTAAGGTTGTCCGTAAGGACACTCTGGAAGTAGAAATGTTATATATCAAGAACAGGTTGTATTGAGGAAGAAGGAAAATGGCAAAATGAATATTCATGACAGGGTGGTATAAGGTAAATTTGAGAAACACCAATGCACATGCATGGACCGCTAAAACTGATGGATGAAATTTATACTTAGTCGGTAGTCGGTACATTACACGTCTCCAAATCAGGGCTACGACAACTAATTGGGGAAAAATTATTCTTGTGCCCCCCTTTTAAAAAGATCATGGGCACAAGAATAATTTCACCAAATCAGTAGACCCGGATTTGAAGAAATTGATTCTTGTGACTCCCCCCCCCCCTCAAAGATCCTGGGCAGGTCACTGATAATATATGTATGGAAAGACAGTTGGAAAGGTACTTCGATTACAAAAAATCCCTATAGATAATGGAGCACCACACAAGTCCCATATCCAATTATGGATTGGCAAACAAGAAATTTACTTGACCAAATCAAAATACGTGAATGGTCTAAGTTTGAAATTTGTTCTTATACATATTGGTCAATATTGGCTTGGAAATTGAAAAATAAAATGCTGAAAGCACCACCCCAAATTTATCATAGAACAGAAATGTAATAATATGGAGGTATGTAACGGAGAGTACTGGCGAGGGCAAAGAAAGACAACAATGGTAAGGTAACCAATGTTTTCAGTTATGGGAAAGTTACTGGTAGTCAAAACGGAGCGCGTAAATAGATAAAACATCCCCCACTTTCTTATCATGTGTACTATCAAGCTCAGAAATGTGGTTACAGTTTTGATTTTTGCCTGAAGTAAACATGCATGTAGCAGTGGCGGAACCAGGCCTTGCAAATGGGGGGGGGGGGGGGGCGAAGGGGTATCAAGGTATTTTCTGAGGAGGTGGATTTGAGCCTTTCTCCAGACACTGTACAAACGTCAGTTTATATTTTTGGGGGGGGGGGGGGGGGGAGGGGGTGAGGAGGGCAGGGTTCTGAGCAGGGAGTGCCCCCCCCCCCCAACTGGTTAGGCACACGGTATTGTAGACTATACGTAGTGCATGTGGAGTGCTCCTGGGTAATGGCTATACTTTGTTATTCCATTTGTCATCTTGAGGCATCATAATTATGGGTAATGATGAACACAAAAATAAAATGTTTTTTATTCATGATTAAGAGGGTGTTTTGAAACGACCCATAATTCATTGCAACGTGCCTATACTGTACTAAAACACATGTTAGACTTAGGGATAAAAGTGTTCCAAAAGTTAAGAAAACCACGAGACATTTCATGGGCGAGATGAGGTTTTATGTGTTAAGCATTAGGATTTTTGTGGGATCACATGACTCTATTTAGGTGAAGCCTTTTTTATTTTGATTAGATAACTGTTTAGCGCCGGCAGGCCAATACTTTACTAATCTAATATTTTTTTTATTTTGATAGATATCTGTCTAGCGCCGCAGGCCAATTCAATTTAATAATCTAATATTTTACTAATCTAATTTTTATTATAACTCGGTTGCCGTCGCAGACCGATAGCCCTAAGAGGGCAGGGCTTGGAGAAGGAGGGAATAGGGTGGTAAACGTTTTACACAAGGTTACGCCGCAGGCTATAAGTCGTCTAGCTAACTAAGCTTGCGCCGCAGGACTATAAAGATCGCTTAGCCAGCTAGATTGCGCCGCAGGCACTATAAAAGACGCTTAGCCAACTAGATGCGCCGCAGGACCTAAAAAGAGCTTAGCCAATGTTTTGCGCCGCAGCGCTATAAAGAACGTTAGCCAACCGTTTTGCGACGCGGCTAGAAATTTACTAATTATATTTATTTATATAATAGCTAGCGTCTGCAGATGATAGCCCCTAAAGACGGGCAGGGCTGACAGAATGGGGGAACCTTATGGGGTAAAAAGTGTTAACTAGCTTGCGCCGCAGGGCTGTAAAGTCGAGTGATCTACTCGCCCAGTGACTTAGGGTTAGGGGGAAAGTCGAGTGATCTACTAGCCCAGTGACTTAGGGTTGGGCGAAAGCCCAGTGATCTACGCACCAGTGACTTAGGTTAGGGCGAAAGTCAGTTGATCTACTCCCCCCAGTGAATTAGGGTTAGGGCGAAGGTCGAGTGATCTACTCACCCCGTGACTTAGGGTTAGAGCAAAAGCCCAGTGATCTACTTGCCCCAGTAGGTAGTGACTTAGTGTTAGGGCGACGAAAGCCAGAGTGATTACTCGCTTCAGTGACTTAGGGTTAGGGTCATTGTTAGAGTTAGGGGGATTTAACTCTAACACTAACTATAACCCCTACCATAAACACTAACTCTAACCCTAACCCTAAACCCTAACCCCAGATTACTAACATAAACCCTAACCGTAACTCTAAAACCCTCACTCCCTAAACCAAAAAATGTGATGGACCTTTTCCAAAATTGTATAGGAGTTTCTAAAGCATGCAGAGATCATCATCTACATAAATAAAAAAATGTGAGAACCTTAAAAAAGGTCCTCACATTCCCGAGGTCTCTAATAGATAGCAATGTCAATAAAATGTCCTCTAAATATAGGTTCTTAACTTACATACGTACAAATACATACATACATACATTAAATAATACTGAATATTATACACACATACATCCCAATACATACATACATACATTACATACATACATACATACATAACGACATACCAGACATACATGTACATGCGTGTATGTTTATTTGTTGAGGGTAGGCATTTTTAAACTACCCATTCATCTTATTTTCACCATGATTTCAGTTTTGGCGAATCGGTTTCCCTTGATTTTTACATTCATTCCAGACTGTTTCAGTGAATGTTTGGGACATCCCTGTGATAAAATGGCATAACCCAGGTACCAAAGATAATATATTCATGAATTAGTGTGTGTGTGAAAAACATTTCTAAGTGTAAATAAAGTTTGTACCCTGAAATATACTTTGTTCAATGGAAAGACTTGACCTTTTAGGTAATCACAAAATGTCATTTGGATTTTCCAAAATAGATTGTTTGTAGTACGTCATTCTTACAGAGTGTGTATCTGCTTAAGTGGAAGTGGCTCCGTGATTTGAATTGCTTTCTTTGAGTTGGCTATTTTGTAGGTACATTATATGTAAGAATCGATATATTTGAAAGGTATGAACCATTTTTTAATTTTTCATCAAAAAATGGGGAAAAAATCCAATTTTTTTCCATTTTCTCTTTATGCAAACTTAGGAAAACACCCCTCTAAAAAATTGGAATGACCCGGTTGGTTTTTCACATTGTGATACATATTCAGAAGAAAAAGGTCTGATTTTAACGTGTGTGCAAAAGTTTATTTTGATTTTGAGATGATTTTTCTATGACTTTTGAAGGTCTCAAATTTGCTATAATTTGTTTTCATTGCAGAGAAGGAACTGCTGGTGGTGCCATTGTAATATAAGGGGGGTCTCACATCCCTCTCTTAGGGGGAGCGGGGATTTTTCATTTTTTTACATTCTTATTCCACAAATGCTTGATTGAGAGAAACATAATCAAACTTGAGAATATGAGCTGAAAAGGCTGACCCCCACTTTTCCTCGATTTTGCACGATTGCATGGTTTCTCAGAAAAGTCCTCTTAAGTGTATGTAGAAGGGTTGGTGGAACTTATGTTGTTTGCCTCCAACACACCCAATCGAAGTACAGGTAATAAATAAAAAAAAAAGTCTGACTATGATGTGAAATGGGTACCAATTGCCACAATGGCTGCCATGTTTGTAATTCCACACATGCTTTGGAACAAAGGGACGTGTTTGATACACGTCAGTTTCTGGTTCATTGGCAACTGGACAATGGGAAATAGTATATTGGTTTTTATATTTCCAAAGCTCAAAAGAAAAACTGGCTCTGGCGGGATTTGAACCGGCGAACTTCTAGACACACGTTCTTACGACGAAACATACTAAACGAACTTGAATTACAGTATAGATATATAGGTCTTGTAGAAGGACCTCGCCTTCCAATATGAATGTGTATTTTTTTTTTTTTTTTTTTTTTTTGTAAATTACTCGTTTCTGGTGCAATTCATCTAGATTTGTTGTTTACATCCTGGTTAAACCAGGGGGAACTATGAATAGTTTCTAAATCAAACCGGAAAATCGGTTTGTAATCATGGACATAAATTAATAAAACAGGGTTTTTTTAAGTTATTTACATGCTATAATCAGATTCACGGACAAAACGATGTATACTGGCAGTGTGGTGTTAGGGCAAGAGATTCTTTTACCTAAAAAAATTTGCCAACAGAAAAACAATTTTTGTGTATCAGATTTTTAATATGTTACAGAACAATTTGCCAAAGTCTAGAATAATCAACCAGTGGGGGAAAATGAAAAAAGGGGGGGGGTAAATTTTGTAACCAGGGGCAAAAAGTAAAACCGCGTCTAATTGTTTTAAACCTAGGTACACCAATATTCATCGGGTCATGACGATTTTTCAAAAGAGAGTGGCGTGGGTCTCGGTGTTAGAGAGCTGGCATTTGGACCAATGGTCCCCGGTTCTTTCAAAATCTCAGTGGGCTAAATTGCTGGATTTATTTCCAGGTACTCAATCTGGATTTAATTTGTGAGGAGCTATTGATTTTAAAATCAGAATTGCCAGAGATCTCTTCATGGTCAGTTGATATGCAGGCAAATGAACCATGAAAAGCTCTCGCTGACCAATTGTGTATTTGTTTGTAATTGTTTGGATCAGAGAAAAAAAAGAGATTAGATGAGAAAAGAAGGAGATGTTCAACTGTTACTTCAAAGGACAAACTGTTCATCCGCCTATACATCTTAATTGCCCTAATCCGATTGATTGGATCAAAGACCTGCACTAATTGCTTTGGGTGAACACATTACAACACCGGTCATAAATCCAGAATAGGAGGAGGAGCAGAAATAATAAGGGCCCTTATTAAGGAGTTGTTACCTCCCCACAGAAGGTTTGACTCATTTGGTAGTTAGTATGGACCCTTAACATCAATGCTAGGTAGGTAGTACTCTCAAATTGTGGTATCACTTTTTCAATGGAGGCAATTAAGTGTACACAGGGGTAAATTTTAAAAAATATGCATAAATTCAACATGAGGAGCATTTTTAAAATTGAAACCCTGTGTAAACTTAAATTGACCCCTACTGAAAAAGTGATTTGCCACAATTTTGAGAGTACTACTACCAAGCATAACAGTAGTCTTGGAAAAATGAACAACTTAGATAAGGCATGTTTCTTTCCAATGAAAAACTCTAACAGAACAATATTACACCAAGGTACAAGCTAAAATCACCAAATAACAAATTTTCAACATATGGGACCGGAAAATTTTTAGTCCGAAACAGCCAAACTCTCAGCGCCGTACGATCGTTCAGATTACAAAGAGCCTCTATTGCCATGATCTCTATACATGGATTGGAAACCTGGTCTCCGGTACTTGCAACCACTGGCGGCATATTGGTAATCCAAAAATAGCCCAAGCAGGTAGTTAAGCGCCGAGTTCCTTTACACAAAGGTGTTCCATTGAGAGGTTGGATTAATAAGCGACATAAACAGAGTACACAATCAAAGCCAATTCAGTGAGCTCATATGTTATTTGAAGTTGTACGCTGAGGATGGCATATGCCCTTAAAACAGGCACTCGAGATACAACTTCTTAAACAGGTGTCTCTGGAATGCTATGTAAACTGGTAGACCAAGATGTCGCCGGTTGCTTCACTGATCTACTAAAATAACTGCTGTGAGCCAATCATTGTACAGGAGATCCAGGCTCTATTGTCGATGCGTGATCAATTGGTGTGTGAAATTGTTGCGCGCGGAGTACAAGTGGATCAAATTACTGTACAAATCGACTTAGTTTGAGGGAACACATAGCAGTTTACATGTCAACATGAAATAATTTCTCACTTTCTCTATAAAACTAGTGCTATTTTACCGACAGTTTTAAAAGCATTTTTCAGGAGACAGGATGCCATTTGCAATAAAGTAGTCCACCCAAGATGTTTTATCCGTACGGCAAGCCAGGTTAGTGGTTTTGTATAATCTTTATAATTCCCCCTGTACAAACCTTGACCCATGCAAATACAGGTCCGCGCTACTTATAGACTTTGTTGAAAATGTTCTTCCTCAACACTTGTAAGTACTAACAAACAACAAAATTGGTCTGTTGCATTTTTATGTCAACATTAGTTTATTTAAATTTCTTGCACTATGTTGTCGTCACAAAAAATATATAGGCTAAATATACATTTCCAAGTGACTGGAATTTAATCTGACTGTTCCCGTCTTTAATCTAACCAGCGACAAATTTTGTGGGAATGTCATCTATTGCCACATCCGAAGCAGTTTTGATCGATAACACACCACCTACAGTGCAGAGCTACAATCTTGACGTCGGAGGAAATATTGTAACATCAAAAACAGCAGTAACCGCCAGGTATATTTCATTGTTGTTATGTCCTCTTCACTTTAAGTGTATATAGGTCTTGCGCACTCCGTTAGTGCATAAGTGGGGAGGGACCCGCCTTTGAAAACCACTTTGCCGGTGATTTTGTTACCAAAACTCTGGTCATTGATGGGGTATATCAACACAACCTCATAAC
Organism: Ophioderma brevispina; assembly: GCA_023653785.1. Classification (NCBI taxonomy): domain Eukaryota; kingdom Metazoa; phylum Echinodermata; class Ophiuroidea; order Amphilepidida; family Ophiodermatidae; genus Ophioderma; species Ophioderma brevispina. The sequence goes on along the minus strand of JAMKCH010034004.1, from coordinate 119,446 downwards.
AGGAAAAAATGAAAATCGGTTATACCGACTCAAAATGGCGGTCCGCCGCCGATTTTTACAACGCGCAGCAAATTCTCCCGCCAAAAAATGAAAAACCACTTTCCCGAAGGACTTTATCCATAAAATTTGGCTCATGATAGGAGAACATTAATATATATTGCTGAAATAACAATTTAAAAAGTTATACGATTTAAGGGGCAAAACCAATTTTGAATAGCTGCTTAATTATGCTAATTAGCATAAAAACGCCATGGCCGATTTAGTCTTTGCACAAGACGCCACACCATGATCGCCGGAGCCACGTGTCGATGATGAATAAACCCTCGGCCGAGCGGAGCGAGCCGTCTGCGCAAATAGGGATACTTCTGTGCAAGCATATTGTGTCAATCATATGGGGGATTGTACCTACTAATTGATTGCTCGTGCCAACATTATCTGTCAACTGAACCCTTTCTTTAACCACAAGACGAATGCCCGAAAGTAACATAAAACAATGCCGCTAGACAGTAGTATCATATTTGTTTGACCGCAATGTATTCGTTCGGCGCCTTACTATGTATTGCCCAATCAGTTCCCAGGAAAATTACGGAAGATTTATCCCGAAAATGAAATGCCGAAAGTTGATGCGCAAGAGACTACCCATGAGAGGGCGCTATACCACATCGTATGCAGGGACTGCAGGAAATAAAGATAAAGCGAAACGCCTTAATGAAAGGTTATGGTCGATTTGATATTTGCGCAACTGATATTTAGGCAATTTTGGGTCAAAAAATAATGTATCGTTAAAAGGGCGGACGAAAACAAAATGTGTAATTTTTGGTCACCTAAATTTGAGGCAGAAATTACAGCGAATCAAGCAATGGTCCATTTCAAAAGATATCCCCCTCTGCATCATTTTTGGTCTCCTTTAAATTTCAACGTGAATTTAATTCCTACATATGAGGTTTGGCATTGTCCTTGTCTACATGAAATTTTGATTTTAGAGGTCAAATTGGTTTTGCCTGCCCAGCGACGAGGTTATAACTTGTTTTCGTTTTGTTTTAAAAAAATAGAAAATGATGTTTAAAACTGACAAAAACGGGACTTATGTACTTCTTGCACACAATATTGTCATGTTCAGATTTCTGCTACTTGATTCATCACTTTAGTTTTAAATAAACTGTCATTTAATTTATCGTAGGGTTCATTTATTTCGTTAATATATCGTTTATTTTCCTACGTAGTTGGAAGGGTGTCTTTTTCGACAATGAAAGCGGTGTAGCTTATTACGATTGGTGCATCGGTTCTTTTCCCGGTCGAGCTGACATAATGCCATAGACAATGGTCACGTCTGAAGAAGCTACAACGGATCCAAGCCAACCTTTGACTCTGCAGGAAGGTATATACTACATTACAATAAAGGTATATAAGGGTTGGCTTAAGCCCACCGTTCGACGACTGACGGTTCTTAGTGGTTAAACCTTGTTTCATTTAGAGCCAAAAGAAAAACTGCCAGCGAGATGAATCTAAGAGAAAAAATCGAACTGATATTTCGCCGCCTGAAAATTACTTTAAATTACTGAGATAATCTAGGCATAATCTAGGCCTGATCGTAATTTTAAATGAACTGAAAGACAGTACCAATCCCATTGAATTATGGATTTTTTTTCTTTCGAAATTAATACAGGACAAAATTTTCATCGGGTTAAAAAATAGTTTTAAGACGTTTCTACTCAAGATTAATTTATTGCTGTAAACATTTCCGACGGAAAGACCGAGCGGAATACGCAAGCAACAAGAGGTTGAATTTTGAAGCCTCCCCTAAACAGGACAGATTGGTGCTCTCAAGCGCACACACACACACCACACCAAACACACACACACACCACCCACACACACACCACACCACACACAATACAAGGTTTTTTTTTTTTTAATTTGAGAACTTACCGAACAATCGTTTACAAGACTTTCTAGGTAGGCAGGAGATTCTATTATTATCTCAATTCTTAGGCGGTTAATTATGTGGGTATGGCAACCATCTCACTTTGGTGCATTTCTGTTGACGAGACATCACCTGAGGCAGTCACGTATTCGATGCGATACATGAGCCAATCAGAAAGATCAAGATTATCAACAAGAAACCACATCTCTTCGAGCATTCTGGGAAGGTTTTAATATCCCTCACAGTCAAGTGATTTTACAGTGGAAAATTGGACTTTGCCAGGGTTGTGACGACATTGTTAAAGAACATTATGTGGAAAGCTAATGGTATGAAACTTTGTACAATATTTATGAACATTGAACAAGTATCATTAAAAGGCGTGATTACTTTATACTTCGCACTTACTTATAAAGCACATAATTATAGCATTATGGACAGAAGTGTATTTTTTTTTGCAAAAGCGCGTACTAATTAGTTTTGTAAAAAGTGAAACCATCTGCAGCATTAGCGTTACCAGTGATGGGGTAGCCTTAGTGACGTAGGCTCGAGCCCACTTTACAGGGCGGCTTATGTTGGTTACTACCCCGGGTCGCTTCCAGACAGCCCCCCCCCCAGATATGGGATTTCGGAATTCTTAAAATAAAACCAAAATCCGGTTACTCTTCCTCACCGCATAAACTGCGGAAGACCCGAATGCCTGCGCAGCTCAAATGCATGGTCGAAAGACTCTCTTGGATGGAATGGTAGTTAGTTCTGGTAAAAATGGCAGACGTAATAGCGTCGATTACATTATTTTCTCGCAAAACAGCTATGTCGGCATATGAATCTTAATTTGAAGCCCGGATTCATCTACTATACGACAGTGACTTCATGTAATGCCGCTTACCTTTGCACGTCAGTAATTTCAGACGGGAATTAATGATGAACTCCCCCCCGATTGCTGGCCGTGTAAGGGATGGAAGTCCAGAAAGAGGAGAACTAGATTATCAATCTTCACGGTAATCTAAAGAAAAAATACTAAGTTACATAGAAATGCAAATGCGGCAAATTTTGCTTGTGTCAAAGAATTAACGGATATTTTATTTAAATCCTCTGCCATATTGTGTATTTTTGTCAAAGTGATTTTTATCGTATATGTATACTCGCTATTTTATGTACTTTGTATGAATGTACCGTATGATACCCGTGCGACCATCGTTCCAAAGCATGATCAAATACAAAAATAACAGATTTATGGTTTGTATTTACATCCCCCTCCTTCAAAACATGCGTCGGAAACCGCCTCAGGAGCACTTATGCATAACATCAAATGAAAATCAAACTAAAATCTTTCAAGCTCGGCTTCCTAGATTAAGTTAGTATAGTATACATACTCAACATGACATGGAAATCGCAGTAACAAACTATACGTTGCAGTTAAGGAGTGCAACCAGTCGCGAACAAAACACGAGTATGTTTGAGGGTCATAAAATTAGTCCTTCCATGAACTAACTTAATCAAAATGTTTATTTTTCAGAAGCTTCCATCTCTGGCGCCACTGGGGGGGGTTTTAGCGATCCCCACTCTCTCCTAGCACAACTACGAATGGCGGGCGGGAACCACTGAAGGTTGGAAGGACGACATTTAGGACAGCCGAAACGACTTCCATCTTGTCACAGAAGTTGCTTCTCTCTAATTAGAAATAGATATGCCTGAAGACACGCCTATCTTTATTACCGTTCGTGCGTACAACAGAGCAGGTCTCTGGATGCGGCTACTTATGATGGATTTAAAATCGACACCTCACACCTGACTAAATGAGGATATACCAAGTATGGATGTTAATCTAGGAGTTTTGGTAAGGTAACACACAAGTAAATACATGAATATGTTATTCAGATAGTGACTAAAGATAATATTCTGATTTTCTTAAAGGTTGGACGGATAAAATAAGTATAACGACATTTATTCAGTGATTAATTTTGTAGAAGATCATCAACTTTTCCCCATGACTGAGCCAAAATAATAGTACATTAACGGTTCGCCTTATATTACAATTCCGTTATAAAAGTGTTTGGTGTTGCCTTCTTCTTATCGTGTCCAAACACTGTGGTTCTCAAATATGATCCAGCCAGATATGGGTAAAACGTCGGTGCATTCACTGAATTCCGCAAGGTCCTTGTTGTGCATTGTTGCTCCAGCAGTGGGCAGACCAAGAGGTGGTTCATTGTCTGTCTGGTGCTGTCCACAACCACCGGTAGTATCCTGATCTGCCTTCCAGATAGCCCCACTCTGCAAGGAAACCGTAGATCGGCCAGTTTTGGTTCTCAATCTATGGAGCATCGCCATTCAGCCATGAGGAGTCCGTTCCAGGTGGAAGATTCTCGCCAGGTTCAATACCGATAGATGTTACTTGTGATGGCAGTCTTTCTTCCACAGGCGACTCTCTTTACATCTTAGAGACTGTTTCAGAGGTTGGACTTGCTTAAGAAACTCTCTATAGATTTAAGGCGGTTGGCAGAAGGTATCTGTCCAGGACACTAGGGGGTGCTTCACATTGATACTTGGCAGCTACGCCCTTGCAAGCTCGCTACGCTATGACAGAAGTCTGGTGGAGCAAATTCCTGCTAGAATGTACAAGTTTCACGTTGGTGTTGGACGAAAGGCATCCTGTGATAAGCCGGCAGGAGCATTTAACGCTGAATCAAAACACTGTTTTCCATTAACATCATTTTCTTAGATACCCATCTCATGACTAGACCTCAGCGCAGGCCTTTTCTAAGCGTCTGCCTTGGACCATAGTGCAGGAATCGAATTGGAGGTTTTTTTAGTGCAAAAAGTACATCATTGCTGAGTTGTGTACAATCTCCATTGCGATGTCCTATGTCATGCCAGGAGGAAGGAAACCCACAGAGAATCCATAACCAACGCCCCAACCATACCAGCCAGGATGGTCATTGCCACCGAGAGACCACATCGACATATGGAAGTGCGATATTGTGAGAACAGGTACGAAAGCTAGAGGAACCTCAATATGTCTGATGTAACCAACCATCGAAGTCCTCACCTTGAGCTTCCTAGTTCTGTCATGTTATCATCTGTCTACCAAACCTCCATCAGAGACTTTGAAGCACCCTCAAGCCTCAACCCTGGGAATGGGAATTCCACCAAACCTCACTCTTCATTGGGCGGACTTCAACAGCATAGTACCCAATGGGGGCTACAATGAAAACTAACAAAGACGGACAAGCGTCGAAGAAAAGAATGGAGAGACAGTCAACATATACGTCTCCTTCACGACTATAAGCTGCCACCATATTTCATAGTGGCCGTTGGAAAAGAGGTTATAACCCTGATCTAGCTATCTTTAGCAAAAACATCTCTAACCTTGGTAGCAAGATTGTTCTGGATCTGTGCCACAAACTCAAACAACGACCAATCGGTATTCCAAGTTGCAAACGCTGCAGTAAGGACAAACAACAAAGTGCCCTTTAAGCGTTGCTTTAACTACAGGAAAGCAGACTGGCAAGGAATCGCTGATGACCTGGATCAGAACGTGAAGAGGATGCTCCAAAACCCCAAACTATGACAGATTGGCCCAACTAGTGAACAAGATTGCACGGAGATTCATACCCAGGGCTGTAGGACGGAATATACAGCAAGCCTTTCCAAGGAATGTGCTACAGAATATAAATAGTAGTATATCACCATTTTTGAAGTTGATCCTTTTCGGCTGAAACAACTGCTTAAAGGTGAGGAAGAAAGTCTCGGAGAGGATCTCCCAGGAAAGATTAAAACATGGCACACTTTAATTGAATCACCGATATGACCCATAACAGCAAGAAAGCATGATGGTCTACCATCCGAAGCTCCGAGGGGATCCAACAGAAAACCTCCACAGCAGCCAAATGTTACACCCAACCAAGTTGCCCACAACGCTTTTAAATGGCAAGAAGTTGCCAGACAAAAACCAAGAAAATCAAACTAGACCATAAGAGGTTTTAGTGGTGACCCTGGTTTCACTCGCCAATTTCCACATGGACGAATGGAATCCGGTATTGCTAAACTGCAACCAGGAAAAGCAGTAGGCCTTGACAACATCTCTACTGAGCAACTAAAAAATCTTGGGCCAGCAGTAGCAAAGGAGATTGGTGGTTCTTGAGCTTACAATTCGCCTTATTTCCACAGGTTCCCAAGATCTGGAGGGGGAAAGCACATGTTATGGCACTCCTTAAAGCATGGGATAAGACCATCCAATCCCAAGAGATACAGACCTATATCACTCCTTAGCATACCTACAAGCTCTTTGAACGCCTCTGTTCAATGATCCCCACTGTGAAGACGAACACATCATACCAGAACAAGCAGGTTTCCGGCCAAGGCAAATCAACAACAACAAGCCACGTACTCAACCTAAACTAAACATTGAGGATGGTTCGAGAAGGGTATGGTATGGTAACCGGAGTTGTGTCCGTCGAACTCTCAGCAGCATACGACACTGTTAACACAGATGCCTACTCCATTAAATTCTGGAATTCAAGGGGACATCAGCTGCCTGAGCTTATCCGTGGATTGCTGGCAACAGATGTTCTTTGTTCAGCTAGAGGGAAGAAGAGGCCGATGGCGGAGGCTCAAGAAGGAATGGTCTACACAGGGACGTGTGCTTGCACCTCTCCTGTTAATAATACCAACGACCAAACCTAGGAGTGCAGGAACCTGTCGTTTTTGTATTGCAGACGATCTTGGAATTGCGCACAAGATGCAGACCTTCACGGTGTTGAGAGAGACTCTCCGAAGCTTTAGATGAACTCAATACTTATTATGAGGAAAAACACCTACGTGCAAATCCATCTAAGACAGAGGTGTGTGCTTTCCATCTACCGTACGCAACCGTGAAGCCAAAACGTCAGCTAAAAGTTACCTGGTCTGGAACTCCCCTGGAAAACTGTGATAATTATAGTTTAAAAATATCGATTTGTTATAAAAAAAATTGCAATCATTAAAGATACACGGGGACATTTCCGAAGGGCGTCACCTATTTTTCGTTAAAAGGCGGCGCCAGGGTAAAAATCATAGGAGGGGCGGCCCCCCTTGCCACCCTGGCGCCGCCCCTAGCCCTAGACTTAAAAGCTGATTGCTTACCAATATTATATTAAATCACACCTGAAAGTGAATGAGAGCACGCCTGTGGTCCAATTGGTGGAGCGCCGCCCCACACCCCATGGGTATTTATGGGTTCGATCCCCGCTGCGGCCACATGTTTTGCCCTTGAGTAAAGCGCTGTTACCTCAATTCTCCTCTCCACCCAGGTGTATAAATGGGTACCAGCATTATTCAATGCTAAGAAGGTAACAGATCGTTGTCCGGAGGAGGGGGACCCCCCAGCAAAAATTTTATGGAGGAGTTGACCCAAAGTTAGGAAAAAGAGAGATGGGCACCAGGACCAGGCTGGGCAACTACGCGCACGAGCCTTGCTCAGAACGACAAACTTTTACCTTACTGAAGTAAAATGGATAAACAAAAAAAGATAATTTAGTAGATAATTGTTTGAGTAGAAAAACCAAAAACATGCTTCATCTATGGGGCCTAAATAACGACATCAGGCTGGGCTAATTCAAACTCAGTTTTGGTTTCCTTTTCTACTTGGTTATGGCCAAATTACCTCGAAACGTTCTCTGGAAAAATGTACTACAACCCTCAAGTGCAAATATATAGGACATGTATCGTCAGAAAATCTCATGTCCCTTTGCAGGTAATGCGATCAGCACTTCGGTTTACATGGAGGTTCACCGATGATGAGAGTGAAATTCTCTGGCATCAAGTCTCCCTCAGTACACATCACAACGGCGAAAGTAATCTTCCAAATAAAAAGGTTCGTATCTTACTACAAAACGCGATGTTGTACATACCCACACTACACACACAAACACACACACACTCGTCTTCTCGAACCAAGGGTTGTTGGGTAGATGGTACTTGGGGTTGCGATGGTTATATAGTATTGTAGGTCGATTTAGGGTTCTGCGCCTGTATAGGGCTGCGTCCCTATATGTTTCCCAAGAAGTTGATAATGGTTTCGGGTGTGTTTATGGGCCCCTGTGACCAGCGAAAACCTGTCAAAGTGTGCTGAGACCATGTGGCTTACAGTCTGTTTGGTGTGTGCACTATAAATCACCGCAATTTACTTATTTATTAAACATAGATGGGTTATCTGGGATGGGGCTGGTTGGTATTCAACGACAAAAAAGTCTAAATAGAAGACAGAATTTTCTGCAATCATTTAGGGGTCCCTTCTAAACGTAACCACCGGTTAACTGCCGTGTCCTCCCGGTACTTTGTAACCGTCTTCTATTGTTCAAAACAAAACTCGTTTCAAACGTTATGAAACACGTGAACAGGTGGTAGAGTGTGAAGTCTTTAAGTAATTAATTTCCATTGCCTAATAGATAAACGAGATAAATATCACCAAAAATAATAGATACAATTTTTTGAATATTTTCGCTGCTATTACGATATTTTACCCCTTGATCATGTTGATTTTGTCAGATTGGAGGAGGAGAAACCGAGTTTTCGTTGGCAGACATAGATCTTCACGATGGAAGTGTCTACACTATTCATGTAATTGCATGTAACGGAGCTCACCTATGCACAGAAGCTGTTTCAATTCCTTTCAGAGTAAGATTAGTTCATTTAACATATTATCGACGTTGGTTTTTGCAAGCATTTCAAAAGAGATTCAGCTTTATGGAAAACTGATTCATATACAGATGGACCGCTGAAGAAGTTTGGAATTTGAGGGTACTATGAGTATCTTTCTGATAGTACCTACGGATGTACTCAGGGCGTGCAGTAAAAAGATTTATTACACCTCATGAATATTCATGAACAAAATCATGCTACTTCATTGGCTGATTCTTATTACGCGTGCTATTTCCTAATCACAGTGAGGTGTAATAAAGCAAATACTACTTGGTTTATATCGGGAAATAGGGCACACTATTTTCCCTTGATACTGGCGACGGGCTATTACTCCTCACCCTTCGGGTTCGGGGTGATAGGCCCGTAGCCAGTACCTCGGGAAAATGGTGTACCCTATTTCCCTCTAACCATGTAGTATTTGTATAATCCACTGAGAAAGTGCATCGACCGGGTTTTCCACAAAAGTCGAATTTCCATTCGACGGTTTGGAAAAGCCACATCATTAAAAGTATTGAAGTTGACACGGTATATGCAAATGCATAAAAAGTAAACATTTCAAAATGATTTGCACACATCTAGGTCGATTCCAGTCCTCCAACAATAGGAACATACGCAATCAACACAGCTCACTCTCCAAATCTACATCGCCAACTAGCGGGCTGGATGTCATGGCATGATGTCGATGACGGAGATTTTATAAAGTTAGCTTGGTTGGGTTTCACTGACTCCCACTCAAACGTTAGTCATTATTATGTCACCGTGGGAAGCGAATACGCTACATCTGATCTAACTGGGGTAAGTGGCTATTCTTAAATCTCTAAATTGTCCATAAATACTTTTATGGAGGTTGGAAAGGTTGGAGCTTCGGACAGGAACAATTTTTAGCCCGTTTCTAGGTTCAAAATTGTTTTATTACCCTTTTAGGATCGAATGTTTGACCCCCATGTCTTCAGACAAAGAAGCAGCAAATTGTACTCACCTGTATACCACAATTGTATTAACCATTAGGTAAAAACTGCGAGTATGACTCAACATTTTTTGCCTATATTTCTATTCTCATGTGACTCATTTGTATCTAATTTATCCTCCCTTTGGCCTGCTGGATAGTTGTAATAGATGTGTTTTATTAACCAGGGCTATTCTTTTATAAAAATGTTTTGTTAGGTATTTCTAACTTTAAAATTTTTCCAAATGTATTCCTTTTGCATTCAATATCTAGGATGGACCGGTTTCAGTAAATCACGACGCTGCTGGTAATGAATCCGAAACAGATGAGGGCGCCATTCAAACGCACATCATACCTATCGACGGGGACATTACGCAATTTGGAATAGTATTTGTTGCCTTGTGGGCCGTTAACGGGGTATTATGATTTATTTAATGCAAAATTAATGTGTATGCAGTCTAGGATACAGTCATTGTAATCTGCTTTATATTTATCGTTCAGATTTATGAATTATTTTTATTCTGCATTTCAAAGATACACAAGTCTACAAGTTTACGGCTTGTAATTCTTGGTCAAAAATGGCCGAATCGTAGAAGAGTCAATATATGAAGCAAAGTTTGAAGTTCAATGATATAATGCAAAACAGGAATTGGGACATTTCAATAACAAATGTATTGATTACAATTACATAGCAGTTTAACATTATTTTGACGACATATTTATGACACATAAAGAAGATCAACCATTTTTATTATTCTAGATGGTTATGTAGACGAATAACATTTCTCACATAATTTACTTCATTCGTGTATATCTATTAAATATTAACACAATGTGTTAATGGGACAGTTAATCCCATATCGAGTAGTAATTAGATAAATCGTTGCTTCTTCGTTCATGCATAGGATAGTAGATGGGGATTTAACAAGTCTAGATTATTTTTCACAGGTTGGTTTACCCAGTCTACGCCTTCATGCCGCTTTTGAACGTGGTAGTTCAGGTATGCCAACGGAAGGCCATCTCATTTTGATAAGAGGAAATCCGCTATGTGTGGCGGAAACCTGTGAGGGTCACTGCGTCTGCGCACCACTTCATCAGCTCTGTATGGGAGGAATATGTAATGATGTTTCTGGACCAGGTATGAGATCATCCAGATACATATCATGTTTAGTCCAAACAATTGCGATAACAATATTTCACTGTTAAAATGATGATAACTGTGTATATTACGTTATGGAAATTTTTAATGAGTGGATTAAATGGTGTAGGATAATACCATTACTATACAGAACAGAGTGTGCAAAAAGTAACATTCAGAAATTATTTTTTGAAAGGTAACAAGTTCTTTGATGAAAATATGATAAAATGACATGGGTAGAACAGTTTCATAGCTACACAAAACTTTTTCCTCGATCAATTTTTAAAGGAAATGAAAACAAATTTATGAAAGCATGTCAATTTCACATTGGGCCATTTTTTGTGTGTTGGGGAGCTGTTTAGGACAATGAGCATGGTGAAAGCTGTGTAAACTTATTGGAAAGTTTGCCAAGTCATTTGCAGTCGGCCACCTTCTTGGAAGATCATTTCCAAGGAGTGCATACCTCTGGTGGTTTGTGGTACAGATGCTAGCCCAAATCAACTCTTGTGATACACTTAAAGATGATGGAGTCAAGTGTAGTATATTCCTTCTTTTGCTCATAATTGATTTCTTTGGAGTGCCCTTCATATGTCATGGGTGTTTGCCAGAATTCGTGCTCTTCCTTGCCTTTCACTTTTGTATATCTCTTCATATTTAAGCTCACATCCTGTCTCTGGTATTTGTTGTAGTTTCATTTACTATATTCTTGTTTGGTAAGCGACTATTATGAAATTAAAGAAAACAAATCAATGGTTTCTCATGTGGCTTGTGGTTTAAAGGAAAGTTGTCACTATAATTACACGGTTTTTTTTTTCGGAAGGAGATGCGACTTTTATGAAAACCGGTTTTATTTCTTTGCAATTTTCCTGCCTTGTTCCCCAGTATATCTATATTTTAAAGTCGCTTCCAAAAGCTAACCGAAAGAAATAAGGAAGGAAGGGTTTGAGAATAATTTATCCGGTAATAATCCTATGTTGAAAAAGCAATGTCCAAGCTTTCTTAATGTTAATAGGCTTACTCTTCATCATCTTTAGCATTTTCTGACTTTGTTTGAAAAATGGGATCTTATCATTTCTTTGGGTTTTGGTTACCCACTTCTACTACGGACCAGGGGTCCGTTCCCGAAACTTAGTCGTAAATCTACGTGCATACTATGTCAATCCTGAGTGGACCAATTTGTCCAAATCTCTGTGCAACTGGTATGAAAAGGTCTGCTATGTAGGACATACGCATGCGTTAGTATACACGCAGGGTTAAGCACGAGTTTGGGGAACGGTCCCCTGGGTTTCACAAAATTGCTAAGATACGTGAAGATGCATGCATCTTAAGCTGACTTAACACACTATAATATGTATGACACTTTACTCAGCACTAAAAGCCATCGCAGTCTGGTCACTAAATCATTTAATTCGCCCCGTTTCATAATTAAGCACGTTTTCACGCTAAGAGGTCAACTTTTTCAAATGAAACTATAGTGATGGTTTCAGAAAAAAGAACACGGAATACTTACATGATTATTTAAATTCACAGGAAATCCAAATACCGAAATAGAAGTTTATGACGTCCTAGATTTGAATTTCCCGGATAGTGTTACGTCTGCTACAGAGTTGGATTTTACGCCGTTACGATGTATGATGGCAGCACAATGGAAGGTTACCAATAGCAAAGGCTTGCCCATTGTGAGGTATGTTATAAAGCCTTAAGGGGTAGCTTGAAAATGAAGTAACGGTTCGGTTTGCTCACCGGTTCGCCCGGGTTTTTTCAGTGGAAACCGCTTTCTTTATTGTACACAATCAGGCACGGGTCAATCACGATGAAACTCCGGTTAACCGGCGGCTCAGTTTTGAAGCGGCCACAAATTAAACCTATGGTTGACCAGGACTAGTGTGAGATATTCACCTAGACCTAAATTCTGAGCCTAACATTGTGATTTCTTGAGCACGCGTTCATGCACCTTTTGAAATTTATTTTCTGTATTATGTCAAATATTTTCATGTGGTTCAAGACAATGCAGCGTAATTCAGTTTACCTGGTAAGGGAATTTTTTTCCACGATTTCCATCAACCGGGTTAGGATGGTATCATACGGTAGATTGAATACCGCTACAAGAACATTAAAACTGTTTTTCATACTGTACTTCCTTGAAAATTCATTCTCACACCTCTCGTCAGAGTGTCTGCTTAATTTCGCATCGCTATGTTATCTGTAGGGTGGAACAATGAAGTATCTCTTTTCTAATTAATACACTTTGTATTTATTGATTGCTGGTTTAGGCATTAACATCATTGCCATCCTCCATTGTGAGCCTGACAATGCTTTTAGCATGCGTTTTTTTTTTTTATCCTGTGCTCAGCAATTCACATAACATGCAACTTGAATTTTGTATGCAAAGAAAGTTGTTTTGATTTCCTATGTAGATATGTCCTCTAAAGTATGTGTTTGATTGACGATACTTTTATTTTATAGCTTTTCTCTCCAGCGACAATTAATGTTCATAGTCCACACTACAGACCACGTGCCCTTGTTATATTATATGTATATGTTTTCCAACGGTTTCTTGACCATTTTTTTCCTGGTGAATTTGAATCCGATGGATGCCAGCACAAACAAACCTACTCTTTTGAAGCTGTAGAAAAGTTCAATGTATGCGTAAATCGATTCTAGTCACCGACGGCACTTCGCGCCTGTGTAGTACATTCCTATTTATGCAAATAACTTGGCTATTTATAGCGCTCGATCAAGCCACGGCTGACTGACCTAAGTTAAAATGTTAAAATGAGCCGCGTTGCAGTATACACACAACCGAATGCAGTAAATCTGTGTGTGTACATTGTACGTGTCATGCAAAACATGCTTAACCGCGCCGCAACTGTCCCTTCTTACTCAAAACACAATTCCGCGCATATAACTATGACAACAATCAATACTCCCATTGCATTTCCCAATTCAAACTTGATTCCACTGCCGGAAAATAGCCCCGGGGGGGGGGGCACTCAACTTTTTTCAGGTAGGGATGTGCGGCCCCGATTTCCGAACTTGGGGGCTTGGGAACGGATTTTGTCTCAGAAAGTAGGAGCTTGGGAACTGAGATTTTGAGAAATTTGCAGGCTTGGGAGCTGAAATTTGGCTAAAATTAAGCTTCTGAGGCCAAAATTTTCTGAACAGGGGACCTTAAGAACTGAATTATGCTTCAACTGGGGGTCTTGGGAACTGCTGGAGAGACGCGAAAAGGGGGTCTTAAGGGCCGCACATACCCGTACCTCTTTCCAATGTCAGCGTAGTAAACGTTCATGTCACCTTGCATAGATGAGACAGTGTGTTCAGAATTGACCAAGTGACACCGACACAAATAGTACATCTCACTAGTCACATATCGCGCATAATATACGATTATTTAGGAGTACTTTTTCAACCCCCAATTTCTGGGATTGACTCATGGCGCAACTTTACTAACACAAAAACAACACCAACATTCACCAACGGAGTCTGATTTGAATTTTGTTTTCAGCTTCCAATAGCCGAGACCATCCCGGATTTTCCCATTATCATTGCGCATATAATGTTGACCACCTAAGGTCTAAGAAGTCTCTCGAACGTCATGAACACACACATTGCAGAATTTCCGAAATCTCCCCAAGCTGTATCACAAGTATGACGCCACCATTCAGTAATGAGAGTAATGAGCGGCGCTCTTCATTTGTAATTGTTACGAAGAAGTTTATTCGTGGCCAGATGAAAAACTTTGAGCATTTTCGAAGAAACGAAAAAATCTGTTTTTTGCCTGTACAGTCAAAACACCCATTGTGACTATTAAAAATATGATTCATTAACCTCCTAATTAAGAAATTCAATATGGCTGCCAATACAACAAAGCATCTGATACTTATCTACTTTTGACCGTAGAATGGTAACTTGGTGTAGATATACTTTTGCTTTAGCAATCAAATGTTGATTGAGACCATTATGAATAGCTTTCAATAAATGAATCAAATCACTAAACCATTCAAGATGGCTGCAAAATGGCAAAATTCATTACTACATATAGCCAAGAGCTGTAATATAATGTATATATCAGAGCAGTTAGGATATCATAACGTAAAACTGATCTGGGGCGCCCCCCCCCCCCTATTTTTTTGCAGAGCATAGGGCGCCCGGCGCTGCATAGGGCACCGGACCGGGCGTATTGTAGAATTTGGCGCCCCCTCTATTGAAATATCCTGGATCCGCCCCTGGATCTGATTGACTTGCACGAACATTGCAGTACTAGGTTAGACACATTTATAATTACAGCCATTTTAGAGTATCGGAAGCCATTTTGGATGCTATAATGAAGGAATTTATAATTACATTTTTGAAAAATAATTCTTATAGTTTTAATTAATTTCTTGACTGTCAAAACACCAGGATAGATACCAAATTGCTAAACTACAATCAAAAGTAGATCACGATCAGACACTTTACTGTATTGGAGGCCATATTGAATTAATTGATTGGGTGTTGCAGAATCATATGTTAATTGGTCACAATGAAAGTGTTTACGAGACAGGCTGAAAAAAACAACTTTTGATTGAACAACATATGAATGGTTTGTGATTTGGTGGCCATTCTGATTTTTTGCGTTTTTATAAAAATGCTCAAAGTTTATCGTCTGGCATCCATCGGATTCAGAATCAGAATATGAGGGCACATGTGGTCCAGTGGATACAACGACCGCCTCATGACCCAAAGATCCTGGTTCGAGTCCCGTTGAAGCCAATGTGTTGTGCACTTGGACAAGGCACTTTACATCGCTTGCCTCTCTCCACTAGTGCTAAATAGGTAGCTATTAGGAATATTGTCCATTGAGCGCCGCCCAAAAGGTATGAGTATGCCTTGGGCATTTGTAAGGCAGCTGACATATTCTTGTGGCAGCGCGGCGGAATAAATGTAAAGCGCTTTGATACATTGTGAAAGCCGCTATATAAATGTCGACATTTATTTTTATTTTATCAGCATAAAAAAATGGTCTAGAAACCGTTGAAAAACATATCTAATAAAACAAGGTTGATATTAGTTATCAATGAATTAGTAGCCTGGACTGCTAATTTAATTTCGTATTACCTTCAAATAATCCAGATATGAATGGAGTGTGGGCTTTCACGTTTCTGGCGCCAATCCTACGGGTGTATTCGACCCAGCCGTAGATAGAGTATGGTTTGACTCGGAATTAGATACACATGCAGTGCTTATGCTAGAAGAAGGTAAACTAGGATAAACATAAACCAATTAAAAGCATTCTATTTGTTTTTGCATATTGTGTATTAGTAACTACTTCTCTTCTGAGGGATTCCGGAGAGAAAAAATAAGAAGGTTCTTATACGGGTGTATAAGAAGGTTCTTATAAAATGGGTGTATTTTACCAAACCAGAAAGTCTGAGAATCAGAGGATATCGGGTTGCGAAAATATATACATTTTTGTTCGGTATTCGTAGGTATCGTATATAATAACGTTTTATGAAGATTAATCGAAAGAAAACGGGTTTGTCCACTGTCTAAAGTTTGCTTGGGATTTCCCCTGTTTGGCGGTAAACTGGGCTTTCGTTATGCAAATTTTGCTGTCATCGCTTTTGCCCATTCCATCTTACAACCACGGACCAATCAGATCGGCGGTCGATTCATGGTTATCTTCCATTATGAGCCACTGGCATCATAATTCGTCTGTTTTAGCGTGCGCAGGACGCTTGTTTGATGTCTGTTAAATTGTATTGTCAACTTAATCAGTACTGTACAAATATTATATAAATTCGATTTTATAAATTCGTCTAAAAGACCCCTGGGCGCCGCCATTAGAGCTTGTGGACAGGAAGTCTGGAAGGTGACCTTTAGCACAGTAGGTGGTCTTCCTGTACATTGCAATGAGAAGTGGGTAACTGTGATCAATTTTCATAGCAAATTTTGTGCTTTTTTACCATGTTTGTTGATACATTATAAGCATACCTCTCGATAACCTTTTCTACTCTGACGTCAAAATATTTTGGAAATTTAGTTCTTCCCACTATATCAAAGGATGTGATTTGTCAGTATTGTATGTTTGCACCACATGTTTATATTAAAAACCATGGAATATGTTTGCAAACGTCCTATTCTTTAGTGTGCGTAGTAATGTATCATCCGGGTGTTTCTCGCTGGGAGGTCTTGTAATGGCTGCGCCCATGGCCAATAGTCGAATTTATAAATTCGAATTTATAATCACTTGTACCTAACTGTTAATCAGAATTCGTGGTTATTTCTGTGGTCGTGCGGGATTGTTTTCGTTGAGCAAGAGGAGAATTTTACTTCTGATCTCGGAGACGATTCCTCACTTCAAGGTGGTTTAAATATTATTCATTCGTACTTGTGGTTAAGAACCGATGGTACAATTTTAAATCATTTTGTGATCAAGAATTTTTTTTCTGCACGTTGCAATACTTTTGTCCAGTGACATCTATTCAAATGTTTTTCGTGCTCTTGGATTCTGAGGAATAGCATCTGGCAAAGACGATTTGCACGATCCCCATAATACATCTCGTATTAGACCCATTTCCATCCGGGAACTTGTACCAGCCTCAAGTCAGCTAAAAACATGCGGTTAAGAGCGTAATATCAGTACTAGAAAACTTAACCTATCTGTGACGTTGCACAGTTGAAATGTATTCGTACGGAAAGCGACAATTAGGGCACAGTTACGATCGAAAATGCCACTTTTTGACGTAAATTTCAACATCAGTGCCTCGCTTGTTTTTTGTTCCTATGATATTCTTCTACATCTCTGTAAGATTAACTTCACGTGAAAAGGTACTTTTTCTATTGTAGTTTTAGGCACTGTCCGGCGACGCGAACGAACAACAGAATTTTTTGTAAACATGAACTCTGGAACAAGTTCCCGGATGGAAATGGGCACAATACGAGATGCATTATGGGGATCGTGCAAATCGTCTATTGGCTTATACTCTGTATACCTAAAAGTTCAAAGTAGTCAATAAACTCCCGCACAAGTCTCACAAGGAACGCCTGGTATTTGTAGACTTATATGATCAGTATTATCAGTGCAAGAGATTTGTTTTGTTCGTACATCATGCGTTGTGTCTTAATCGCGCGCGAGTTAGACTGCGCCTAAGAGTGTATAAGCGCATTTTGTAGTAAGGCGCGATAATGCTGCGCAGCGCATCGATTAATTTACCATAAGAAGTAGGTTGTATTGTGCATCCGGTCCCAATGTGTGTGTGACCGTGTGTGTACGGATACACAATGTCTTATAGGGATGTTTTCAAGCCTTAGGCGACGAAAATAAAAAACCCTGTTTTACGGGCCCGACCGACCCTGATTTTTCAGTTTTGCAGATTTTTTTTTTTTTAGTTTTTCCAAAAATCATGTAAAATAAGCCTGTTTTTAGCCCAAATTGATCAATTTTGGCAAACTTTTTTTTTTTTTTTTTAATTTCTTTGTAAAAATTTTCATTTTTTCTCTTGATTTTTCAGATTTTGGGGCTATTTTAGGCCAATTTTGAGCTCCAGAAAAGAAAAAAAAAGAAAAAATTCGCCCGACCGACCGACCCTACTCGAAAGGTCCGCTCGCCCGTAAAACAGGGTTTTCTTTTTTCGTCGCCTTATGGGGACATTTTTTCTGTGTGGGGACGTTTTTAAACAAATTTAAGTCTCCACAAGCTAATTAATATGTAAAAGTCTTAGCGACAGCCCGTCACCCTAATTTACTCAAAGGGCGCACACCACTAAATAAACGCTCCATTGAAATACACGTAAATATATTACATTGCGCCCTCTGATTTTCACCCCGCGTGACAATATTTTGAATGTTTTGATACCATTTCCCTTTAGAACACAACTGAAACTTTCAAGGAATTTGCCATTTTTTATACAATTCTAGTATAGATTTTAAGACAAAGGCATATGAACAGCGCCACCACTATTTTGAGTCGACGTGCACGCCTCATAGCCGCTTTCGACCAGGATGATCAAGCTATACTCTTTCACTTTTATTATAATATACCACCCTCACTGGAAACCGGTCCCCAAAGGACTGCAAAATATCTCACACATGTTTTGTTATTTTACCGGAACTACCTACCATTCCCCCAAATGTGGAGTGATTTAGTGTTGTGCCCCCTTAATAGCGGAATAACGTGCAATATAGGGCGCACACCACTAAATAAACGCTCCATTGAAATACACGTAAAGTACCACATCGCGCCCTCTGATTTGCACCCCGCGTGACAATATTTTGAATGTTTTGAATCCATTCCCCCATATATCACAACTAAAACTTTCAAATATGTTGCAATTTTTGATATAATTCTAGTATAGATTTTTAGAAAAGAGCATATGAACAGCGCCATCACTAGTTTGAGACGACAATTTCAGGCCTCATAGCCGCTTTCGATCAGGGCCGGAAGTCGAGGGCCTAGTTTCTACACAGAATCGAATTTCAAAATTTTGTGATAATCTCAGCGATGGTCAAGCTATACTCTTTCACTTTTATTATAATATACCTTCCACATTGGAAACCGGTTCCCAAAGGACTACAAAATATCTCGAACAGATTTTGTTCTTTTAAAGGAACTACCTCGCATTCCCCTAAATGTGGAGTGGTTTAGTGTTGTGCGCCCTATAATATTGCGATTTATTCCGTTAAAGACAGCTCGTCACTCTGAGACAGTTGGCTAAGATACTGGTTCAAAATAACACCAATAAGCCAAAAAAAATCCTTACCCTACCCATGGAAGAAAGAGATATAGAGGAACCACAACGAACCCACTTGACGTTTGAACGATCTATCTGCCGCCCCATAATTGCAATTTTTTTTTTTATTCATATTCTCTCAAGTGGCCCTTCCGAGGATAATCCTATTCAGCTTTTCTGGCTCGAGAAAATTCTCAGTTCGTGGTTGTTTCTTCGTTGCGTAGAGATTCCGGGTCATCGGGAATCAGCACGCTATGAATGCTGCAAAGTAAAAACTCAAACATATGGCCGCATCCATGGAAACCGATCAACACGCCCGGGGGGTTCTTGGATTTTGCTCGGGAACCCATGCTCGTTCCGAAAAAAAGAGGGACTACCGCTAGGGGTATCAAATTCAAATTAATCAAGTTCTAGTCCCGCTGGGGGTACAAATTCAGTTGTGATTGTGACTGGTTCAATGATGCAAATAGGAAAAATTAACCTAAACATATCAGCAAAAAAGTGTGTATTTTTTCTTACAGTAGTACAAGTGTCATTTTTCTTGTATATTGGCTATTTTAAATGTGTATCCTTTTTCATGTATTGGGAACAGGTCCCGCAAGGGGGATAATCTCACTGCAAATCTTCAATCAATTTTTATTTGTTCATCACAGAATAGGCCTACAGCAAAACAATATGATAAATAATTATGTAAATAATGCAGTACAGTGAAAAAAAATTGTTACAATATTAATCAAAAATATTTGCATACAACTAAAGACGTTTATAATACATTATAAGTGGAATTTCAAAAGAGTATATAACTGGGATAATACTAGTGGGAAATATATTTAAAATAGCACAGTAACCTTTCTTGGATGTCATATTACTGCTGTGCCGTTAGGTGTATATTTTCACTGAAAACTTGTATAATTTCACCAAAGTTGGTCCAATTAGGGGCAGAGGATTTATTTTAACTGAAAATTGGTCCCGTTAGTCAAACTTTCATCCTTTATTTTTCACACTGGGCAGTCTTGGGCAGTAAAGCTGAACACATAACGATGTACATTAACTTCTTATGTAACGAAAACAACAACAAATACACACCGGAGACAGCCGGAACATGTTGTAATATGCAATATACTTTCACACTTTTACGTGTTCGGACATAGAGTTTTCAAAATATTTAGAGAATAAAGGTATGATTTTGGGAACCGGTACTCTCTTTACGACGAATTGAACCCAAGGCGATGCCATTATTTTAAGTTGAAGAACGAGGCCGGAGGCCGAGTTCTTCCACGCAAAAATAATGGTGTCGCCGGGTTCAATTCGTCGTAAAGAGAGTACCGGTTCCCAAAATCATACCTTTATTCTCATTCTAAACATCTTTATCATTTAATGTCATCTTTAACCCAATTTCGCATTGCTTTACGGCTTAAATTACAACAGAAAGGACTGCCCACCACCCAGTGACAACAATCGAACAACCCGTTGAACGCAACGATCATACGCAACGAGACGCAACGTAGGCAGGCGCGCGCGAAAGTAGCAAAACGCGGTATGACGCGAGCGCTTCAACCTAAAAATAACTTCAATACGCAGTGCGTACTACCTGGGTTCAATTAAACGAATTAAACCCGGGCATCAACCAATGAAATTGCTTATATTTTCACAGATGTTTAAGAATCTACAGTAATGATTGCTCGCCGTCATCGATTGCGGCAGAGGGATTATGATCAATGGGTGGCTGTTGAATCCCTTCCTTTTGTGCGGGTGAATGGATAAACAGATTAAAATCGGATTGTGGAAGTCGTTGTGGTTCCTTCTTATCTCTTTCTTCCATGCCCTCCCCAACCTCAACTCCCATACCCCCAATAGTGATTTTAATGTCAATTATGTAACTTCAATTTTTGATGATTGTAGATAGAGAATTGATGGTAGGTGTGGCATATGATTTTTATGTCCGGGCATGGTACGACGACACTACGTCCGCAGTATTTCGATCGGATGGAATAATACCAGACATTACACCACCAAAAGTTATCACTGTTCTTGGTGTTAAGGTAAGGTTGTGAGTTCGAGCCCCACTATCGCCAATGTTTTGTTCACTTATAGGCAAGGTACTTTACCTCTCTTGCCTCTCTCCACCAAGGAGTATAAATGGATACCGGCGTGGCAGGAGATATGGCCTGCCGTGGACTCATAGTCCACCTACAACGGTAAAGAATAGGGCACTCGATTCAGTTGACTCTTCACGCAACATTAGTTTCACGGATTATTCCGTTGTCGTCTATGGAGTCCGGACTATGGCTCCGGTCGGACCATATCTCCTTTAACACCGGTGTCATAAATTACTGTGTCCGTGCGACTGAGTGTCCTACCATCCATCTGTCTGTTGTTTTCGCTATTGAGTGCTGTATGCATCATTTGTTTCAGCACTGTACCCAAATGGCCTCGTCTACAAGGTCACGGTTTATTCCATACATGTTGCTATGGTAGCTAGGACACTCTCTCATGGGAGACACTCAGTTTCTTTACACCGGCATATACTGGGAATGTAAAACGGACTCGCTGTGTGGGAGGAGTGACAACCCCACCCCCACATCAACATTATTCATTGGAGTCTGGTCCCAGCGACAAAGAGATTGGCACTCCACCTGCGGATATGCGATGTGTGATCTTTTCAGCCTCTCAATTATATTAAACTTTTTTACCCTTGAAAATGTGGTATGAGAAAGGAGCGATTTTTCCAATAGTCAATATACCGGTGTAGAAGTATCGTCCGGCGTACTCATAGTCCGGGAACAATGGTGAACAATAGGGCAATCGATTCAGTTGACTCTTCACTCAACATTAGTTTCACGCTTTATTCCGTTATCGTCTATGGAGCCCCGGACTGTGGCTCCCGCCGGACTATATCTGCTTTCACACCGCTGCGACTGGAAGTGTATCATGGGCATAAGTTTCTTTTTCGGAGCAGTCCTGAAGACGACAAGGTTCTGCAAAAATTCAGCAGCACCAAAAAGCAGATATTTCCACGAAAGTCCGTCTGCCACAAATGTCCACTTTAAGGACCACAAACTGGAATACTCTTTGATTCCCAAAAACTAAAGCTCTTTTGGCTTGAAAGATGACAGGAGCAGTCAGAATAGCTTTTAATAAGCTCCTGTGGTATCAATAATATCAATTGATCCTGGTACTATGTACTGCACCGATCTACAGAGTGTCAAAAAAAAACTTTACCCTAAAAGCGCTCCCAATATCAGGTCTTAAAACAGTTATGCCAATTATTTATACATTATTAATTATACATATTTAAAAGTTTTGTTTATTAGCTTTTCAAAACAGCAAACCGTATTGAATTCGGGTCCCAAACGAGTTGTTTTTAATTGAATGAAGTCCGTGTTTTTTACTTATAACACGGACAGACTTGGTTTTGCGCACATTGATATAATCGTGCTTTGATGATGTGTTATGCTTTTTTTCAACACTCGCTGGTCATCTTCGGAGAAAGATTAATAAATATTCATAATAAAACGTTTATTTGACTTTCTTTTCTCCTTTTCTTGTTGGTCACAAACTAGACTATGCCATAGTCGATTTTGCATTTTTTAAAATTTATTTTTGTGTGCTGTCCCATCTTATTTAAACCAGTATTATCATAATTATCTATTATTATTATTATTATTATTATTATTATTATTTTCTTCTATTTCTAATAACGTGACGCAATTCACGCCGTAACTATAAGCTTAATTAGGCCTAGATCCCTTATGACAATGGCATTATACCATAAAAAGATACGCTCAGGGACCTTCATGTAGAGAGGGCACTGTTTAAACATACCGGCTTTTTTATACGAAATATTAATCATTCAATAAATGCCTCCCTTTATGATCCCGCTAAGGTTTGCGATCGCGAGAGTTCAGTGACCACTCCCCTCGGAAAAAAATCGACTATGTACTTTCAGCTGCGGTCAGGTAATCTGCATTCTGTGGATTCGAATAGTAAGATCTGTCAATCATCAGATATACAAATGAATAGGACTCGTCAAATTGTTGAAGGGATGAATAGAATCGGATGAAAATATTGTTTTTTTTTAATTGAAAATAATTCAGATCTTTGATGAATGCAAGTTCACTTCGGTATAAAAACATTCAGTTGGTAATATTTTACACGAAATTCATCTACTTTTCTGGTGATTTTTATTTTAAAGTACGTGCAAGTTTCTCTACCTTTACCTATCGGAAAAATGAGTCTACATTCTTGAAAATCGATCTATCGGCTTCAAATGTAGCTAATTTGCATGCAAAATAACATGATTGGAATGTTGGGGATTTTCGCATGGAATCAGTGCACTAAATCTGTGAAGTTTGTGACTGTTTTCCGCTGTTTTTTTTTTTCGAGCAGATAGAGTAGTAGTAGTATGGGTAACATGCCGCAAGATACGTGGGCTACGCACGGTGTATATCTGTTGTGCAGAGCAAACGGGCGTGAGTGAATCATGGCAGGCAGATTGTACACGTGTAAGCTGCCGTGGAGAGCACATTGCGTTGTGTTTTTGAGGGGGGTGAGGTTAGAAAAATCCATTTCGCTTTGTTAATAAAGCTCTAAATGTTAAAAATACCTTGCGAATATATGTACAACAATATCCTCTAAGAGCAAAAAAAGTCCGAGAGAAAATGAAGCATATTTAAATGTTCAAAATGAGACATAAAGGCTTATAACTTACGTAAATCTGCTTATGGTTCCATGCCTGAGAATTACGTGCAGCGGCCCGTTTATTCGCACTTGCTGTGATTAATTCACGATTGCTCACTTAATACAAGTCATATAAAGTTCTAATCTCGCACAAATAACAATGAATATGTACTTATTAAGATTGAATACCGATCAAAATAATTTGCCTCTCAATAAAAATTATGTTGGGATTTCTTTTTCAACAACTGTTCAACATGCTTGGCACTTACGGTGTGTGTGCATAGCCAACACGGGACACGGGGCTCATGAATATCGATCACAGAGATAACCCGCCCCAGATACAAGCCCCGCAAATCCTTGTTAGCCATTGGTCAATTTGGTTCAAACGATGACATCATGAAGTGAAAATTAACGGGGAGTAGTTATCGCGCCCTCAATTGACCTGCATGATAAACCTGTTCTCAACGGTTAGTAGTTATCGCGCCCTCTACCCTCAGCTATTTTTTTATCATTTCTCTTTGCGATAGGCCTACTGGGGAAAAAGCCTACTGTGAAAAAAATTAAGCAAAAAAAAAACAAAACACACACACACACAATTGGAAAAAAAGTAAAGTAAAAAAAAAAAAATTGGACTACAGAGTAGTCTAGTCACAAAACTTTATTTAAAAAGTGTTAACTATCGTCATATGAAAAGCCATTAAATAATCTAATTTAAAATGACTGTGGCTTTCACACCGATTCCAGAACACACTCACACATGCGCGCACACGTTGGCGCACACGCTAATACAATCACACTGATTTTGACAGGGCTAATATAGCTCTAGCAAAGTTGTGTCATCACTGATAAAATTTGTTCTTAAAAGAGATAATTTACATGGGTCAAAATAAAAAGATATGTTTACTGATTGCGAATTTGGCGGGCCGAATCTAAGAAGAAAGCTGGCCGTTATTGTTCGATGTAAGATTCCACTGTCTAGTCTAAAGTACTCAAGTACGCTTGATGTATTTTTTTGGTAAAACGTAACTTTAATTACCAAAAGCTAGTAGAAAGTGTTTCTAGAGTTCTGCTTATTATGTTACTCTTAGGTGAATGACTTGGACACTGTAACTGACACTAGAGATATTGACTTTGCTACACGATTGACTGATATTTCTGCTTCCTGGAACAATGTATTCGTTGATGAGCCTAATGCCATGAGCCACTATAAGATAGCGCTCGGAACAGAGCCAGGCGGTATGTTTGAATAGAGTGTTACCTTTATAATAGAACTCGCTTGCATTTGATATTTATTAAATGAAAATTAATTCTTTAATACAACCTTGTGATTACTTTCAAATTACAAATGCTTGCAATGATGCCGATTAATGAACCCAAGGATCTGTAGTCCGTTTTAAACATTATAAACTTACAAACGACATTTTTATAGTTTCTCACCACAAGACCTTATCTTTGCGGGCGAAGCATATTTTTAGCCTGGATGTTATCATAGTTTAGCAGATTTAAAAGCATTGCGCTACTTGCCAGTGCAGCACACTAAATGAAACGACATGATTCTGATGATTTCCTGTTGGCAGCGTTGAGACAAAATTGTTGTGTTTGCGCTATATAAGTGTGGTATGGTTATTATTATTACTATCATTACTATCCTATCCCCTACGTTATGGCGAAAATGGCTTTTGTTATTCACTCAGAACGCTCTTAGGGCGAAATTTCATTTCCCTCTAACGTATCCCTTTGCATTGCGGTTTATTCCGTTTGGACAGCAAAGGATATGAATATTAATTTATGCAAATTTATGTAAATTTTGAGATTTTGTCTCTAAGAGGGTTTTGCTATAGACAGCCCGTAGAACAACTCATTATAACCTTATGAATAATGC
This sequence comes from Ophioderma brevispina, assembly GCA_023653785.1. Taxonomy (NCBI): domain Eukaryota; kingdom Metazoa; phylum Echinodermata; class Ophiuroidea; order Amphilepidida; family Ophiodermatidae; genus Ophioderma; species Ophioderma brevispina. The sequence continues at coordinate 93,484 of JAMKCH010034004.1, read as the reverse complement.
ATCTTTCGCCCTAACGTTGCTATTAGCATTATTATTATTATTATTATTATAAGCTTATGTGTGGGTTAAGATTATTATTATTATTATTATTATGGTTTTATGTTCTCCTTTCAGTGTATCTCGAGAACAAAGCTAAATATCCAGTGCCAGTTCGAGAACGAAGCGTACTTTCTCTTTCGATTTGCGGCAAAATGGTTACGAACTGAATCACGCACTTTTAGAATGCATTTGCTTGCCTTAACCTTAGCATTGATATACATGTTTGAACATACTCTGTAGTATCATAAGGACGAAAACTGAGCAAGACTGTAATGGAGCAGATTAAGCTTCTACTCACTATGACAAAGTTTATGTCTTCGTATTCTTTGTCAATAATGATCTCGTTCTGATTTTTGTACTTTAAAACCAATCGTTTGCAAAATTAACTTGTAGGATCAACTTGCAGAAGCCCTTCGAAGATGTCAATAGACCTACATGTACACATTGTTTGACTTTCTCAATATCATGTGCAAAATGTCTTAATGTTGGAATAACCTTTTAATGCAATTTTATTGACCCTCCACAGCTGATGATATCGTTGGTTTTGATGGCATGCCAGATTATCCGGATACCGATGTGACTGCTACATTGAATGGACTTTCACTAGAAATTGGTGTTTGGTACTTTATTAGTATACGTGCGTACAATAAAGCTGGCCTGTACACCACACAGAGTAGTGATGGATTTCTTGTGGATACAATACCACCACTAAAAGGAATAGTCAATGACGGGATAGGTACTTGCAACCTTTTGTTTGCGTTGTTTTACTGCCTGTTCTAGCAATCAACTTTGGGCATTTAGGTGTTTATGTTATCAGTAGTTTTGTTCAGCAAAATTTTTTTTAGAAAACAATGCAAAACAAAAACATAAGTGATAAGGGACTGCTTCAAAACTCAATAATCAGTGGACGGCAGTAGGCAAGTAGGCAATGAGCAATAGGCAAGGAACAGTCTAATATTAGAGGTATAGGAGCAACCTACTTTGTTAAAACTAGCTCTTTTAGAGCATTTTAGCAGATAGGCAAGGTCTGCTTATTCTCTGTTGACAAGGGACAGTCTTCAGTGAACGGCTCTTTTCAGAGCCACCTTAACTATTTTAGTTGATCAGTGGACGGCAGTCCGGACGGCAGTCCGCATGATTAATGAGCAATAGGCAAGGAACAGTCTAATAACATAGAGGTATAGGAGCAACCTACTTTGTTGTTAACACTAGCTCTTTTAAAGCATTTTAGCAGATAGGCAAGGGTCTGTTTGTTCTCTGTTGAAGAGGGAAGTCTTCAGTCAACGGCTCTTTTCAGAGCCACTAGTAGGAAAGTGACGCACTTCCATTTAGTTTATTTGTTTTGATAAAGCCAGGGCTACCCCTAACGAAGGCTTGACAGTTTCTCAAACTTGTCCGGGGTGAACTCGTTCGAATGATTTTGATTGTTATGAATACTCATCGTAAAAGCCTATCCAATAATCTATTTGATCAACTTCATATTATAGTCAAAATATAAAGAATTAAGCATGTGGTTGAAAGGTTATACATTTTTTCCTAAAAATCACGCTTGTAAATTGAATGTTCTTACCGGTTTTAATGATCTCCTTCAGCACTTCACGATGTAGAATATCAAAATTCCAGCACGCTTGTCTCAGCATCGTGGCATGGTTTCTTGACTTGGAGTCCTACATCGACCACTACGTTTGGTGCGTCGGGACAGACCGTTTGGATCCAGACGAGGCCGGACTTGTTCCTTGTATCAGCGTGGGGCAGAAGTTACAGGCATACCATATTTTGTCGACTCCACTTACCAGCGGTAAACTTATAACAATATAGTTAAAGGTGTATTTTGTGATCCTAGCACCTTTATTTTGTTTAAGGTTCATTAGATATCCTCAGGAAAATGGTTTTCCAAATATTCAGTTGATTCTAACAGTACTTTTCCATGTTATGAACGAATGTTCATATTACACTGACCCATAAGCCACTCTGTTGTAATTTCTGTATCCGGACAGATAAAAAAAAATACGATTTGTCTAGAAAAGACCGAATCTATACGTGACATTAGGCATACGTACATACAATACTTAGGCCAGTGGTTTAAATATAAAGCAACTCGAGGGAGACGAGGCTGTGGATTACAAAATGCTCCTTTAAACCTCAAGTAACTGAAACATAGTGCCATCCACCCTTCGTTAGTCTCGTTACACTGCTGTTTGAACACTCATTTGACGTGTTTTCTCTTTCAGGTACTTCACTCTTCTCCAAACTTTATGCAGTGGATACTGCTAATCTGAAATCAACAGTGGCTATTTCTGATGGTATTGTAGTTGATACAACACCACCTGAACCACAAATGCGCAGTATTAACTCAAGAAATACTCTTCAGAATCCTTCCTTCGAAGATGTCAAAGCACCTGGAGTTGCACTTGCTAGTCTCGATGAAGTTTCGTCCAACTCCGACGCCAAACCAGACTCGTGGTTGATTACACCTGGCTCCATTTGTGCAGTAGTTCAAGGAAGCGAGGGTATTGCTAAAGATGGATCGTCATTTGCAGCTCTAAGGGGACAAATAGCACAATCTTTTGTCACTACAGCAGGAGAGAAATATGAAGTAACCTTCTATGTCAGCCATTTTGGACCTGTCAATAACCCTCTGCTTAATCAAGAAGGGCGCATTGATATATATGATGACGAAAACGACTTCGTTATTCGGGAGGTTTACACGTTGTACAGTCGACCTTTTAATCTCCAACCAGACATACCCAGCGTTTCCTGGTTGTTTCATCGTTACAGCTTCATCGCTGAAAAAGATCAATATACAATAGCTCTGAGTTTTCTAGGGGAAACCAACGGATTTCTTTTTGATAACGTGCAGGTTTGTCACTTAACTTTATACAAATAATATTTTCGCGAATGTTTAACTAGATTATGAGTAATATTAATCCGATTGCTTCAGAAGGAGCTAGTAGTCGTAGTAGTCGTCGTCTGTTTTAAGAACAATTAAAAAAAAACATAAATACAACTTTTGAGATTGACAAAGTATCGGCACATTATTTGCTTGCAGGTTGAACATATCACTTTCACTACACCTTCAGACCCTGGAGAGCCACTTGTCAATGTTGGGACGCAATTTGTCCATGACTGGTCTTCAATTCATGCAAGTTGGCATTTTGTCGATGCAGAGAGCCCAATAGTTGAATACCAATGGGCCATCGGTATGTTTTATCTTTGACAGTAAGGAAAGCAAGCCAGTTTATAATAACCGTACATTTCCTATTATATTTTCCCAATCAACCTGAGTGTGTGTTGATGTTAACTTGTGATGGGGTGCGAATGTTTTTGTATGTTCACACGCATGCGAATGCGTTTGTTGGGCTACGTGTGCGTGTTTGTGTGTACGTTTTTGTTTGTATGTTAAGGTATACGTGTGCATGTCTGTTAGTCTCTTTCAATATGTTGGTTAGAACATTTGAACGAGGCTATTAACAATTGAAGTTTATGGTAACTATGACAAAACTCGTTAAAACGTTGCTCTATTTATAAAGGAAAACTAATAATGTATTAGAAAATAAAAGTTGCTAACCTGGGGATAATCGGTGGGATAATTTCATAATGCATGGGTACACAGTAAAACTGCCATAAAGACACTCTAGAAACACTACTAGTCTTTGGTAAAAACAAGTTACGTTTTATGGAAAAAGCATCAAACTTTAAGCTGAGTAGTTGACAACAAGACAATCGAATCTTACATGGAACACTTACTGTAAACTCACCGGTGGTACATAACAGTTTTAATTCAACTAGTAAGTCATATAATTCCGGGTTTTGGGTCAAGAAACGACCTTTTTACTTTTAGTTTACGATGTCTTAAATGAACTCTTAACAGATCCAAGAAAAAATCAAGTAGGAGTCAAGATAACCGTTTCTTGACAAAACATAGCCTAACTAGTGTTCGTTGATTTGAATTGTAATCAAATCTTGTTTTGGTTTGGTTGCTTTATTCTCCGTTACTTGTTATAACGTTTGTGGTGTGATAAATTGCTTAAAAGTCATTCGTAACAAAATCACCACCGCCGACGGCAAAACAACGATGACGGCCGATCCTTTTATGGCAAAACTACGTATCTCGAAAATCGGCCTTTTGATATATTTACTTTTAAAGTTCACCCGTTTGCATTTTCTTATACATTAAAAATTAGCTGGATTGAATACTCTCAGTATATTCATCATATCGTCGCTGGGCAGGAAAAACCTCCTATGTGTTTCTGGCCCTTGAACATGTTTAAAGCAATCCCATAGCATAAGTTACATATGAGATTTCCTTTATACATGTTCAAGGAGGTTTATCCTGCCAAATGACGATATCATTTTTTGTATATCCTTCAATTTTGAGGGTTAATGATTAAACCATTTCACAATTACAACACAATCTGCCACGTTACGTAGTTTTGCCATAAAAAATTAAAAGTAGTTATGGCAAAATACACATGCCATATTTCAAGGGCCGAAAACAAAATATCATTACAAAAGAAATACAACTCTTGATATGTATTGTTTGCAAACACTTTTAGTTTGATCTTACCCTCTTTTATATCAAAACACTGACACTCATAGAAAGCTTTTATGGCAAAACTACGTATCTCTAAGTTACGTAGTTTTTCCAAAATAATAATGAGAATTTAGAGAAAATGACACCTAACTTAGAGACACGCAGTTTTGCCGAAAAAATACCTTCAGAATGGTAAAACGCATCCGAGTTAGGATGTGCTATCTCAGAAGGAAAGCATTTCTGGCATGTAGACTTTGTGAATTGAAGCGGCGCCCCAAATTGCCCAGAATTAACTTTATCTCAAAAAGTCAAGATTTCGAGTTACGTAGTTCTGCCATATAAGGGCCGCGGCGTTGTCAGCGATTCGATACCAACCACGCTCATCATATCAAGCAAACGTACCGTTTGTTTATAGTGAAGAAAAAAACCGCACGAATATCAGGTTATTTCACATTGAGGTACATTTATATTTCTCCATTTAACTTCATGATCCTAGGAACTATCCGCGGTGGAACGCAGATACAGACTTTTGTCTCAGTTGGCACCAGAACACATACCTACACTAGCCAGCTGTATCTTCAGCATGGATCGGTGCTCTTTATCACTGTGTCTGCAATGAATGCAGCTGAACTTATCGGGTTGGCCTTTTCAGCTCCTATAATCATTGACACCACTCCACCTAAAATAAAGTATGTGTACGATGGAGCTTTATCAGGGACTGGTAAGAATGATATTTGTTTGTCAGAAAACATTTGAAACTCTTTCTTATATTATTAACACTTAAGTGACCAAGGGGTTTTCACTCACGTTGGTGCCCAAGGGGGGGGGGGGGGTCCATGGGACCCCCCCCCCTAAGGAAACCACTTTCCCCTATGGAATTTTTGCACGAAATTTATACCACATATGAAAGGTCATAAGACAACCCCAAATCAGCAACAAAAAATGAAATTTGTTATTTTGGCTGCAAATTAGGGGCAAAACATTGTTTTCAAAACACGCGAAAATTGGGAAAAAAGACGGAAAATTCAAATGAGCCTCACACTTACACCAAACATTTTGAAAACTTATTTTATGTTGATATCTATTCTAGAAGACCCAAATTACATATATTTAACACAAAACTAGCAGTTTTAGGGAATCCTGTATTTTTTACGGGTGTTGCAAAATACACGTCATTTCCCATAGAGTTTGTACAGTAACGGTTGGCAACATCCATGATGAAATTGTTTGTTTTCGGCACATAAAGGGTTAATTTTTTTAATGTTACTAATAATTGTTTACTTACATAATGTGTGAACTTATATCAGCAAAAAAAAATTTGCTTTGGTTCTTGGTTTCTTATTCTTATTTTTAAAAATATTCTGAAATGACTTCCGTTAGTGCCCAAGGGGGGGGGGTCCATGGGATCCCCCTAATTAACTCTTGAACGGCTTGCTACGATTTTTAATTATTTTGGTATGAAAAGAAGTCGCATTTCAAAAGTCAGACCTAATACAAAAAATTTGGCGCAAAAATCCCACGCGTAAAGCGGCCAGCGCGAAAAAAAATTTTTGGGGTCCCTAGGAACCCCCCCCCCCCTGGTCACTTAAGTGTTAAAGTATGACGTGTTTTAAAGTATATTATAATTATATGCCGTTACAAAGACCATGGTTTTATCGTGCCACAAATGCTGCAAAATTTGTAAAATGTTTAAAATGAAATTCATTTCAAAATAGACATTGATTATCAGTCAAATGGGACGACAGTAAGTGCGTCGTGGATGAGTGCTGACGAAGAGAGCGGAATTGACTTCTGCGTTTGGTTTGCTGGTAAGTAACATCACGTTATCTTAGACAATTCCCACAATGTACATATTTTTGTTTATTTCATTATGTAAGTTTTTGAACAATAACTTTAACACTTTAAAAGTGTATACGGGGACCCAATATTTTGTTTATCGTGCGCCATTTTTAACGGTAAATTATTTTTGCCCAAATTTTATGTAATTGCCTAAATATCAGTTGCGCATATTTTGATGGAAAAAGTTCATATCGGCCATGGCGTTATTATGCTAATTAGCATAATTAAGCATTTTGGTGGCGCTATTCAAAATTTGTTTTGCCCCTTAAATCGTATTGGAGTAACTTTTTTAATTTTTTTATTTCAGCAATGTAAATGTATTTATGTTCTCCTATTATGATTCAAATTTATGGAAAAAGGTTTTCCGGAAAGTGGTTTTCATTTTTTGGCGGGGAATTGAAAATTGGTTTTTGGACCACCATTTTGAATCGGTACACCCGATTTTAATTTTTTTTAATGACCAGAGTTTGGTAAAAAAATCCACCGGCAAAGTGGTTTTCAGAGGGGATGGACCCCCCCCCCCCCTTGTACAGTAACGGAAGTGTGCAAGACCTTATTCACTTAAGTGTTAATATTGAAAATAAAACACACCTTTTATGTTCTAGGAAGGACGGCTGGATCAAGTGATCTTTCGGATCCCGTACAATCCAACAACTCTCAATCAGACGTAGTTACTCTAATTTCAATACATATGAAAGATACTCTTAAGAATTCGGATATCATCTATTTCACGGTCCGATGTCAGAACAAAGCCGGTTTGGCTTCTCAGAAATCCAGTAACGGCGTTGCCATCTTGACGTCGGGTCCGAGCGTCCGATCCGCCGTAATAAGGATCGCGAACCCATCCGAAACACAATATGCCACACGTTATTCGACGCAATCGCTGACTGATGAGACGTTGGTAACTTTGGAAGGTTTCTACTACCCCCTTGGAGTTGTCAATTACCAGGTATGCTCACGTTCTTTTTGGCGATGCCGAATCGCGTCAAAGACCCCATATAAGTAACCCCCCCCCCCCCCCACCCCCCCCCCCCCCCCCCAACCCCCTCACGTTTATAAGTATGCCGTTCTATTATTTTCATGTGCACAAAATAAAGTATTTATACAGTACTCACGTTCCATAAACATATTAGATCCGATCAGTGGCGGCCGTCCACACGCCCACTTTAAGACCCGACGCTAATACCGACCAAGTTAGGTCCGGTAATAAGGTGACTTAAGTTCGACCGTTTGGACACGACTACTGGCTCTCCAACACTATGTGAACCTGTAGTCCGTGTCAACACGGTCGACTTAGTCACTTGAGTTCTAACTCTGGTCGTAGTTAGCGTGTCGGACTTAAAATGGGCCGGTTGGCGCGCACTGTCGGATCTAATTCTGTCGGTATTAGTATCGGCACTTAAATTTGGTATGTGTGACGAGCATTTTAAACGGTATTAGCGCTTAGGTCCGACATAACTTTAAGTCCGATAAGCTTATTACCGTTACTAGCTGACCGTACGTTGTGTCCATGGCAACTGGCATCGGGTTATAAACTTTCACCCACAGAGGTTGAATAATGATTAAAATTGAAAGAAACATGTGACAACATCGGTTGCTTATCGACATCTGTTTTATTAATGCCCAGGAACCTTAAACACGTTGACAAAAACCTCTAAAACAATGACCATTAAATGGTAATTAATGGCAAATCAATTCATTTTGGTAAAAATATACTGTGACAACCAACACAAAAGTAATGTAATGTCCTTCCGTGATGAAAATGTCCGTCTCGCATGATTTTCAATTTCACTTTTGGTGAAGATATATTTAATTGATTTAATTTAAACTCGTGCAGGTCATATATAAAGGTGAGAAGTCTTTCATGTTATTTTTCTAATTTCTGACCTACTAAGGATAAGACCACACTTTGTACATTCTTTTTGTCGTCACGTATTGACATTTTGCATCAAAATGCTAACACCGTGTGACAGAACTAGTTCTGTAGACGGTTTCATCGGTTTTTGGTTCCTAAAATATGTTCAGCTATAGATGATGTGACCGTTGACGTCACTTTTTGACTTCCGGACGCCCTCGTGTGATTTTCCTGGCAGGCAAAATATTCAGTAGTTTCTGTGAGAGACACATAAAATCTGGTTATAAATTACTTAAAGAACCTTTCCTGATCTAAATTGGTTTCACAAACAGCGGTAGCATAGCTTTATGCTTGATCAGAAAGTTAGTATTATTTAATTCGAAACAAAGTTACAGCAAAAAACAGAATTCCTTTCCCATGCAAAGTATAAGTGCTTTTGCCTGCCAGTTTCTCTCTTACACCAACAGGGCGCATAATAAACAATGTCACATCATCTATAATTAAGAGTTTGGGTCATATAGCAACTTTTGGCATCGTTTCAAGCCCTCAATATCTTCCGAATTGTCTTCCGCAGTCTGACGCGTCGATTGCCCGCGCTTACAAACAAGAGCCCACATCCCGCGTAGCAAGCTTTTTTACGCAAAATAAAAACATTTTTTTACGCACGAGCGCGCGAGTAGGGGATGCATGGGAACTTGGAACATGAACCATCCTTTCCTTTAGTGTCTTGTTTCAACACTGTTTCTACATTGGTTTATCTCCCTGGCATCCTGGAGCAGTGAGGGAATGGGGGAAGGGATTAGCCGCGTTGTCCGCACATTGTCTCGACCAGAGCTTTGGCTGCCCCTTATCTCAGCAGTAACAATTACCCAAATTTCCACGAATTTCGTGATTAATTGGTTAGTCCCCCCATTTTCCTCCCCGACCTAATATAAATTTTTGCTGTCTTTCACTTTTATGAAAATAATAATATTGATACTTAATCCGTAATAATATGTAGATATATGCGAGTCAAGCGCCGATACGAGACATCACTATGCTTAAACTGCTCACATGGGGCCTATGCATTATTTTTAATTAGTTTTGGTTTTGGTAATTCGTAATATAATCAGGAAAGAGAAAAAAGCTCTTAGCTTACCAAATGTTCAGAATTTGTCGGTAGTCATTTTGCTGGAAAAAGTTGCTTATTTGTGGGGACGGGGGGCCATTCGATACTGTACCTTTTCCCAATTTATAGTTTATTTTATTTGAAACTTGGAAAGTATTCCTGTTAAATTCGAGGTGTCAGATCCGGGGTCAGGTTATTTATTGATTTGATTGAAATATTAACAAAATCTATCAAAAACCCTAATATAAGAAGTCTAAACCAGGAGTGATACCACCTTCCGGCACAAACTGCAGAATACAGGATTTAACAAAAAGATGATACAACGAAACTCGGAGTCAGAACATTAAAAGACAAAAAAAAGTGAAAGCGAAATGTAAGGCCTAAATGCGAAAGGAATCGATACTCACCGTGGTCAGCAACACCAGAGTCACGCGATTCAACAAAACGTTGCGCGTATTCTTCTGCGTTTTTGTCGGAGATGTACGCACTAAGATGTCGCCAAGGGTTCGTTTTTTCAAGAAAAATAACGATTTTCCCCATGGGAATTATCTCAAAAGGGTACTCGGAGAACCCATGATTTTTTGTTTTATTAGAAGCTGACATGAGTGCGCAACTGATATAAAAAAATCACTACAATAAATTATGGCAATCTTTTAGCTATAACCAAAAGTGTCCTCGAAAAAATGATTTTCCAAGAATTATGGTAGTTAATTTGGGAAAAATGTGTATTTTGTAATGGTTTTAACTAAAAAAGTGTGACATCGGTGACCCCGATTTTTTTCTTGAATTTTTGTTCATATCATGAAATTGTATTTATGCGAAGTTTGAAAGGACAAGTATGGCGGGAAGTAATGTGCCCAACCCCTACCAAACCTGGAGAGGAAAGGTTAAAGTAAAAACAAACTAAGACCAAATTAATTATAGTAAAAAGTCCCCTTCTGTGATGTTTTGTAACACCTCCGTTACAAAATGGCCTGATCCCAAGGTCTCCACCCCTTGTAACTGTTTTTAAACCATGGTCCCATGTAACTTGAGATATTAGGGATAATCTTAAAGCGATTTAAACAAAATCTGAACATTAAATCTTCACCTTGATGCTAACCTAAACCGATCAGGCTTAACCTTGCTCAACAGCAGCTCGGAAGCCCGCCCCCATAATCCTTTGCGCGCGAACCATATTACCGACTGGCAAATGCGTGTTGACTCCATTTCTTCTTTGTCGCCGGGAAAGTAACATCGGTCAATTGTATCAACACAGCCTACGCTAGAGTACACAGTACACAACGGTACACAAGTGTTAAGCACTGCACATGAATTTTTGAAATTGTCAAGTCCAAAAGAAAATAAACATGCAAGTCCGAAATTCCTAGCCCCGTTCATAGCCCGATGCCTAGACGTGATGATACAAATCGTACATCCTTGCCTAGATTCAGTCTCAACTTCTAATCCTAGACTCCAGTTACCGTCCCCGGTTACCCGCCCAAGTTACCGCCTATTCTGATAGTTTTTTTATCGAGTTCTTACCAAATGACCCAACAAACAGTTATATCAAATCAGTAAAATGCTGGATATATTCACTGAAACTTGTAATTACTAGAATTTTATCTTTAGAAGTAGGAAATCATGTGCCGAAAGTATTACGAAAGTACGAGTGGAAGTTGTAAACACATAGCTGATGCCAGGCTGGTGACTAAATCATGTAAATAGTCTCATATTACGGCGCCGTTTTTAAATCATGCCGCTGGCGGACGCTAGGGGACCTACACTCAATTCCTGTTCGCTCAATCGTACGCTCTAAATGTCCTACAGTGATAATAGCTGTCTGGCTGGTTTCAAGAAATCCAAAGATGATGAAGAAATATTTAAAATACTGTTACACAAAGAAGCGCCTAGCAATCGGGAATCATTTCTGATCATACTATACATTAGAAATTGAACCCACTAGACTTATGCGCAGCTCTCGATAATGTACAAGGAACGTTTTGTTTGCGGAACTAATGATTACGCCGTGTTATTGCTATGAGAGGTTCCCGGTGCACAGAAAAACGTATTTGTAGGCGAAAAAGTACTTGGGAAGGTCTTCTGAGCCGCTGTAACTTGCTCCAACAGGATGAGGTACGAATAACCTGTTTTTGGGTTGTACATTAGAAACAGGTAGAATGCTGAGCTGGCTTTCCATCAGGGGCGTGAACGCGTAACCAGACCTCTAGTCAAGTGTGGACAAGGACCTGAAGATTTCTCCCTTGCAGTGGACGGGTAAAGATTAATTTTCCCCCGAATCAATGGCGTATCCAGGACTTTGGAATGGAAACAATAATGTAGGATTTGGGAAATGATTAATGTACTCGCTTCGCTCGCCGGCTGTCATATCTTGAGTCGCCAAAGAGGAGATGGTTTTGTCAGTCTCTTGCATGCTGTAAATCAAAACATCAAAACACAGCATTCTCTCTGGCTCTCCTCTTCTCTTTAAACTCTTTCCTCCCTTTCCTTGCCCCTTTTTTTTCTCCCTTGCCTTCAAAATTTCTCCCATCTTTTTTCAAGGGTGCCTGATCCGCCCCTTCGCCCACCCCGACTAAAGCCACTGCTCTGTGCTTTACTTCAGAAAGACGAACATGCCACCGTTAGCTCCGATAGAACGTCCACACGTACTTTACTATAGTTTGAGTATAATTTCTTTCCATGGCGTACGCGCGCGTTGCTTGTGAATTGCGTGAACTGCGTCTACGTTCGGAAGCTGGCGTACCTCTTAACTTGCCAGAAATTATTTATTCCAACTATAGTACCGGCCATAACTTTATGACCGGACTTAACCTGCTCTTCTTCGGCATTAAATCTTAGGATTTAAGCCTTGTTAGGTCCGATAGAGTTAAACCCGATGCGCGTCCACACTGCAAATTTATTCCGACACTAAAACCGACCAATTTAAGTTCGATAATAAGTGACTTATGTTCGACCGCAATGTGTAGACGATGACAATAGGGTACATATGCGTGAGGGGATTAGCGGATTTTTTTTTTTTAATTTCATCGGAACATAGTTACTCCCGGTAATAACTACAAAACACGCGTGGACGCGCCCATGACTGTTCTTTGCTCACTATGTATTCATTGATTGTTCTCACAAAGCATGGCAAGTTATTGATTTATCCTTGGCGCATTTCAAAGGGGTCACCCTGTTTATTGACCTTAGCTCACATAGTGTAAATTTGATTACTACTTTGAATGAATATTTATAGAAAAATACCAAACTATATATAAAATTTCTAGTCAACATGATCAATTTAATTACGTAACCAGCAAAGCAGTCTTTGAACGAGCCTCATGCGTTTATTTATTGATGGTGCACAGACAAGTTACACTGTGCGCTCTTACAACTTGACCTAACATGACCATTGACCTTGGCACGTGACCTTTGACCTCAACAAATGAGGGATCCCATATTGCATCTATATGACTTAAGTTTGAACTTCAACTTTTCAATGTAGGTCAATTTGCCATTGTTAGCCTATTTTTCAACTTGACTTCACATGACCTTTGTCCTTGGCACATGACCTTTGACCTTAGCACATGACATTTCATCACATGGTGCACCTATGACGCAAGTTTGGTTCCAATTGAACTTCAACTTTTCAATTGAGGTCAATTAAAAAAAATATTTTTTTTTTAATTCACAATTTAGTGACACACACACACACATATACACACAACGGATTGCTAATTGGTCCTGCCAGCTATAGCTTTTGTGGCGGCCCACAAAAGTAAAATTAAGATACTTCAGTATGAATTCTTAAACTTGCACAAAGTGTCATATGACTTTTATTGTAAGACAACATGCAAACTAAAAGTTTTCCATTTTCCCAAAATAATTATTAAAGGCACTATCAGTAATCGTCAAATCAGAAAATAGAAAAAATCATATTTTGGCATATCTGTAACAAGTATAACTATCCCAATAAAGCCTGCAAGTGATGAGTATGAAAGCAACCTAATAAAGATAAAATCGGATATTTTAGTCATTACTGTCCATACGGACACTTGCTACAACACGCAATCCAATGGGGATTCATATCTTTAAACACTGCTGTTTTCTTCCTTCTTGATATTTTTTATTTGGGAAAAATATTCTACAGATTTATCCTTCACAGTTAGTCGGCAGATCACCCAAGTACTATAGGCTATGGGGCATGCCCTTCTACGCTGTCGATTCGTAATCCCTATCACGCGAGGAGAGCAAAACCAAGCGTAAATTCAAAATAAATTATTAAAATCATATAGCTATCTGTTGCCCCAAATAAAACTTGCACATTTTCTTGAAAATGAATAAAATGTCATTTCAATTTATTTCCCCCAATATCAGTGACCAATAGATACACTAGACTTCAGCAAACAAATGGAGCTAAAGATATTCAATTACCGGCACGGTATGTGGTGTAGAAAAACACTTCAGATTCCTTTTCATCTGGGAGTGCAGGACCATTAATTGATATATTGTCTCGCGGTTGAATGGACTCAGGTGTTACCACCTCTCAAATTTAGACGAATTCTTTTTTTAATGACGCAAGCGCAAAATACTTCTCCTCATTCGCAGATAATAAATCTTGAGCTTCTATAGTGCGTGTTCAATTAACTATTGAGGTCACAGCAATTGTATTTCCTTCTCGTGTACAAGAAAATAACGCATGTCGGCGTGACCTCCTGATTGACTGTTCACTTTTAGACTACTCCTGCATATTTCTTTTGGGTGGATAACTGATAGTGCCTTTAAATCTTGAAATTTATTTTTACTCCCAATTAAATATAAACAAAAGGTTATCCATTGGTGTGGAAAATTTACATCTTTTTTATATTTTTATCATTTTGAAAAAAAAAATTGGTGTATTATTTTGAACCTGAGGTTTTCACCAAAAATCATTTTTAATTAAAGTTCAAACCTTGTTTTCTTTCCTTTTGTGAATAGTGTCAACTTACCGAAGAAGGCGTCGAAGGAGAATGGCTTGAATGTGGGACTGGTAACGATACCGTTGTCAGATGGGCTGGCCAGCAATTAGGTACTAACACCAATTATACTGTGAGCTGCAGGGCTGGTAACCACGCCGAACTGCTTGGAGATGAAATTGTTGATACCTTTGCCATTGAAACGATGAAACCTATTGGAATTTATAACGGTTTGTACAAAGGGATTTATTCATTTATACTAAGGTTAATAGTTAACAATTCAGTGTTAGCTGTTACGGTTAAGTAATCCGGTTATGTAACCACACAAGGGTAATGTGGTAATGACCCCTTGTAATGACATATTTAGCTCCAGTGTATTGTTGCGACATTTCGTGGATGTTATTAAAGGTCAGAAATACCCTTTTAAACACCAAATGAGCCTTTTTAGCAGGGGACTGTAGTGTAAGAGTGTGCGCTTCCGGATAAAATTGTGAATTTTTGCACACAAGTACTTTAGGCATTGATAATCCATAAAATTGATGGAAGCACTTGCCAACCCCCCTTAATGGCCCCCATCTTGGGTTTCAAGGTTATACAGGGGTAAAAAAAATGTTCTGAATGTGTTAAAAATCACACCATTGTGTTTGTCTGGTCACAGGATTCCAAAAAGGTATAGTTTACACTATCTATGGCTTATAGTTCCGGAGTTATGGGGTAAAAAACTGTAAAAATGGTGAAAAAGTCAATTTTGGTGTGTACATGGGTCAAAAGTTAAAAGTTGCTTTGACTCAGTTAATATGTGGTGCAAATTGTTTCCCTAGCTTAAAGGATTGAAATAAGTAATAGTTTGCCTTATCTGTTATGCTTAGTTTTCACGTTATCCAACAAAATAAGTCACAGGTCAATAGAATCCAATAGCTGTCAATAGCTTTTGACTTTATTCGCCATTTTGGTTAATAGCCAGACACGTAAGATAATCAAAACTATTCCTATATTTCATTCTATGAGCTAAACCAACAATTTGAACCACATTTACAAAAATTGGAGCAACTTTTAATTTTTGACCCCTGTACAAACCAAAATGGACTCTTTTTACCATTTTTACAGTTTTTACCCCATAATTCCTAAACTATAAGTAACAGGTAGTATAAACTATACCTTTTTGGAATCCTTGTAACCAGACAGATATCATGGTGTGCTTTTCAACACAATCGGAACATTTTAAAAATTTTACCCCTGTGTAACCTTGAAATCCAAGCTGGGGCCATGAAAGGGGTGTGGCAAGTGCTTCCATCAATTTTTTTGATTAGCAATGTATAAAGTACTTGTGTACCAAAATTCACAATTTTATCCGGATTTGCACACCCACATAAGATCTGTTCACTACAGTCCCCCACTATTTGCACAAATGATCCAAAGGTTTATATAACAACAAAATGTATTATAATTTTTTATCAAATTGGTTGGTTCAAGAATTTGGAATTACCAAAACACAATTACCATGGCAATTTTAATTGATGCACTCAGTAATGTTCTTATAAATACTGATACCTATGTCCACTCTAAAGTTACGACTTATGTCCAGAATTAAAAGAATATGCTCCCAAATGACATGACAGCGCGCAAAGTAAATATTACAGAAATTAAGTTCCTTTCTCGGAGCAGTCATGAAGACAACTTTGTCCAGCAGTTGAAGACTACGTGGATCTATAGGTCCCTTGACCACACGAAATTCATTAGCACTAACAGACCACGTATCTCCACGAAAGTCCGACTGTGACAAATGTCCACTTTTACTTTTAGGACCACAAAATAGAATCGTTTTTGATTCGAAAAACTTTTGGCTTGAAGGATTACATCAGACAAAACAATAGCTTTTAAGCCCCTGTGGTATCTATAATATCATTGATCCTGGTACTATGTACTGCACAGATCTACGACCCCTGGAGATCCAAATTAACTACGACAATTTAATTACTGGCCATTGTTCTATAACATTAATGTTTATATTATTTTTCTCTAGTTAGGTTCCCAAAAATATCTAAACATAAGCTATTAAAGCATCTTACATTATCCATTTTGATCTCAGATAAATAACATCATCTTATAATGTAATCTTTATCCGATAGAAAAGTCTGTTTTAAAACATAGCTGGAAAATCCCCTATCTATGCGAATAGGGGATGCGAAAGCGAGGAAGCGAGTGTGAAAGTTTAAATCTCCCATTTCACCCTGGCGTAAAGAATGTCGTCTTTCTGGGTAAACCCATTTTTCGTGTACTTGACAATTCGTTGTAAAGGTGCCACGTAATAGGATCCCGAATAGGATTCGTTGTCATAACAAGCGACAGGGCTTATAGCACCAGTAAATCAAACCTTACAGTATACGGCTCATGATATTCGACGAAACTAAACAGGCTCAGTGCACCCATGGATTACACGCTTTATTCCTGTATCATACATTTTATAGTGACGGAATAAAGCGTGGAATCCAATGGGTGCACTGAGCCCGTTTCGTCGAATATAATAAGCCACAGTATACAGCATGTACCCTGTGCCAAGTCGCCTATTAGCATGATTATGCCCCCCCAAAAAAAAATAAAGTTTGTCTCGGAAGACCGTGCGCATTTTGTTTAAAATTGGTCTTTGACCGCATAATTTTCTTTTTTTAGGTTTTTACTCACTTTAATTTTCTTTTAATTTCAGGAAAAAAATGAAAATTCGTCCAAAAATCGCATTTCGCATTGCGATTTTTCACATTTCTTCTGAGACAAACTTTTTTTTTGGCCTTACATAATCATTGCACGTCAAAGCGCACAAACCACCTACTAGCCTACAACAAAACACACACACACACACACACACGTCAATATTGTAATTGTAATGCGCGCAACAACCAACTTGTCAGCGCCCTGCATGGTACACTGAACAAGCTGGGATCCGCTCCGCGATTTTTGAAAAGTGGCAAAAATCATCCAAGCATGAGAAGAACACAATACATGCACCTGGTTCACCTGAAAATTTTCGCTATTTACGAAGGCGACTCCTTTGTATTCGCTGCATGATCGGGTTGTTCTGGAGGCAGGTCTGGCCAAATTAACCGATTGACCTCTCGTGAAATCGCCCTATACACCTTACGCCCCTTAACTGCATTTAATTGTACTTTTCAAATATCACGGAAACAATCCCTGCCTTGTTTTAGGGGGAAATTGCACCTAAATCTAACAAGAAAAATACCGCTACCCCCCTATTTTGCGGCGATCGTCAGGTTGGTATTCATTTTCCTCTAGGGAGGTTAGGGAAATCCCTAAAGTCCCTTAACTGCATTTTTTTGCACTTTCCAAAATCACGGACCAAATCCCTGCCTTGTTTTAGGGGGAAATTGCCCCTACATCTAACAAGAAAAATAATGCTACCTTCCTTTTTGCTGTAATCGTCACGTTGTTAGTCATGTGGATTAACACGTCAGGTATACCTTGCGTTGCAATGAGCGCAGTATTCTCGTGTACGTTTGTAGATGTTCGTGCTTGGACCTCGTGTGGTAGGACCCCAAACACATGAGACTAAATTTGAATAAATAACGTTCTAGCAGTCTAGGGATTTTTGGAATCACACGAATATTGCATTTTCAAATGCATTTTTCTCCAAATTTCCTCAGCGAACTTTTAGTTAAATTGCTTAAAATGATGTCATTTTGCCTTATGGTAAAAAATCAATTCATCAAGCGGTTTGGGGAATGGGTCAAGCAAATTAAGGCCAAAAAATGCCGATTTAGGGATTTTCCCATAGAGCTCCACAGGAGCTCGGCAACTTCCAAAATTCCAAATCTAGTATTAAACATCTACCTCCCCCTCCCCCAGAACACAATAAACAGAGATGCCCGGAAGGAATCTCGACACATGGGGACGTTCTAATTAGAGAATAAAGGTATTGTTTTTAGCCTCTGCCGTGTGTCTATCGTGTCATATCACACGGGCGACAGCATTATTTTGAGTAGAACAACGAGGCGCAGCCGAGTTGTTTTACGCTAAAATAGTGCTGTAGCCCGTGTGATATGACACGATAGACACACGGCAGAGGCTAAAAACAATACATTTATTCTCATTCTTTAACACTTTTATCAAAATAAGAAGCTGTTAGTAACATATTTCTAAAATTCTAAAAATACGAACTACCCGAACATTTTAAATCGATCAGTCCATTGTTACTCTGCGCATTCGATTGGCCCGAACAGTGCGCATCCCGCCGACGCGTACTCGCTTTACCGTGTGATATCGTCGAATATCACACGGCTAGGAACCAATGAAATTGCGTAAACAATCTCAAGTGTTTAAGAATTTATGACACATATACTTGTAGTAAAACAAACAACACAATAAATGCAATTAAAGGTGACGTCATCACAAGACAATAGTTACTTTAGAGCAACTGTTTCACTGTTGTGAAATAGCGGGGAAAATTAGGGGTAATTTGTGCCATGTGATGTAGTATCCACCGATCAAGACGATTGCGTTTCCTTGGAAAACACTTTCATTGGGAGAAGCATTGTGCTGCTTGGATGATGTAACGAGATTAGGTTTTATTCCCTATTGAAAAATGTTTTCCATGGAATACGCATACGAACATATTCTTATATAATAAATACTCTCTGTGTTCTTTAACAAAATATTTTGCTCATGTTTAATCCTTTCATTAGGTGAAGTACGTAGCACCTGGCTATCAAACGTCCTCCGTTGCAAAGATAACGCGGTGTGCATAAGTGATATGCTCTTTTCCTGGGACGGTATTTTCTCTTCGGAATCACCAATAATATACGAGGTTTCATTGGGCACCGTCGAAGGAGGGAGCGACATTTTGAATTGGGTTGAGACGCTTAAGACGTTAATCGAAGTGAAAGATGTTATTTATCAAGAAGTTTATTTCACCGTGACTGCCATAAATACAGCTGGACTTTATCACCCAATTAGAAAAAAAGTAATGGTTGCAAAAAAGGATGGAGAGAACTAACTTAATATGAACATAGGCGTAGTATCATGTTGTACGATACCTGTTTACATGTTTATGTTTACATGTTTATGATACGAAGGACCAATTCGATTATACAGAAGCCCAGGAGTCGGTGTGGCAGGTGATATAGTCCTCCGGGCTCACAGTCCGGGAACAATGGTGAACAATAGGGCAATCGATTCAGTTGACTCTTCACGCAACATTAGTTTCACGCTTTATTCCGTTGTCGTCTATGGAGCCCGGACTATGATACCTGCTGGACTATGATTACTTTCACACCGGTTTATCTATGGCGAATACTCTCGGTAACATTAAAATGTATTTATCATGAAATAAAAAGTATACCGACGAAATATATTTTGTATAAGATAATTGTTGGTGTTTTTTGAAAATACATTAGTAGACTATATTTTGAAAATGGGCATGTTACAACACGAAATACATTTCAACGAATTACAACGAATATACATTTGCTTTATGTTAATCAGCTCAAAGGTATTTAGCAGAGGCTCGAGTGCTGATCCCCATAGACCCTAATGGCCTATCAACATATCCCCCATAATTATATCGCAAATGTCAAACAAAATGCATAACATTTATTTGACATTAATAGTTAACGAAGAATTTGAGCCTATTCTGAGAAGAATCTGTGCATTCTAAAAAATTAACCCCAGGATGACATTGAACCATTTTAAGCCTGTGTTAAAAGTAAGTGTCCCAGATATAGTACGGCCACAGCAGCCAGCAAAGTCTTCCCAAAGTCCCGCTGTGCATGGATTACACCAACATCAGGTCACGCACTGCTGCCATTTCAAAACGCAGACATTTACTTCGCATTTCCCAAGAAAAATCGATGACCGTGTAGGATTTTTTTTGGTCTAAAATGGTTCCTTTTATACCACCCGAAACCGTTCAACAGAAAAACTTCTAACCGGTCACATATTTTTGTTTTAAAACCTTATAATTAAACCCGAATATCAAATTTCCACAGACGCCTACTAAAGTCTGTTGTAGAGACTCTTATTTGAACAATGACACTCATAACAATAGCTCAGCGGGATGTTGTCGGCTGCTGTGTAGTACGGCGGTGCGTAATTGGTTTCGTAATTCATGGGCAAAATGTAACAAGGATCTACAGGGGTCTTGACCCCAAATTGTATACAGAACTGTCACCCAAAGAATTCAAATTAATTTTATACTTCAGTATGACCAGGGCAATAATTTGAAACCGGTTTCAACAAAATCTGAGCACTGGATTTTTTTTTTGCCCCAGAATGACCTTGCAACCTATACAAACTTTACCTTTTTTTAATCCATATAATGAGACAAATACATTGGTGTACATTTAAACACAATTTGACCTGATTTCGAATTTACCCCTGTACAAATTTTACCCCCTTATTTTACAAAGTTCCCCACATTCCCAGAGGTTGGACCCAAAAAATCTGATTCAGCACCCTTCAAACTATATAAAAAACATCTTCAAACCTTCTTCCCCAGACTTCTAGAATGGGATTGTCGTTCATAACCCTACTACTGTGTCTAAACCTATAGAACCCATTGAGAAAATTGAACATTTCTATCGGTAGTTTTTACACACAATCTCTAATGGCTCTGACGAGAACCAAATATTTTCCCACGGTGCTACGTCACTAGACTGGCTAATTTAATTTGCACGATCATACTTTCCGCACCGCCGTACAGATATAGCAAACTATACCTTTTTAATCCTTAAAACCAGCTAAACATGTGTATACAACGTTTAACCATGTATGAAACATTTAAAGATTTTACCCCTGCATATTTACCTCCTTCCCTCTCTGAAAATGCTTAAAGATGACAAAGTTGCGTCATCGAGAGCAGGTCCAAAGACTCCAGGTAATTGTAAGCATGCTCTTCAGAAACTTTCAAGCTGTTTATTTGATACTTACACCTGGATGTCAAATAACATGCCGCAGATGAATCAAGAAAAGACAAATTGTTTTGCTACACCCTATGTTTTGAAAAATCTGCCTCCAATACGATTAGATCTGGGTGACACCTCTATTCCTGCATCTGTGTGTTTGTGTAAAGAACCTGGGGTTTACGTTTGATTCCACCATGAGTATGTCCATCACATCGGAGCTTTCTATAAGAGTGTAAATTACCTTTTCGTAATTTATCACTTTTGATGCTTGCAACCATGCTGTTCGATCTTTGGTCTTGTCCCGCATTGACTATGCCAATTCATTACTATATGGTGCCACTGAAATATATCTCAAAAGGCTCCAGCGCTTGCAAAATAAAGGTGCGCGCCTGGTGTTCGCATGTGGCCGTGACTAGAGCTCGTCAAAACTTTTGATCACTCTTCATTGGTTGTTTGTTAAGGAACGTATCAGATACAAAATCCTTCTTTATGTGTATAAGTCTCTTTACGGTCAGGCTCCGTCATACCTAACTGATGGTCTTAATTTGTATAATGTGTTGGATAGTAATTCCGATGTTACAAAACGAAGGCTACGGTCTTCTTCTGATGTTACGCGGCTTGATATCCCTCGCACCAAGCATAGATTTGGTGACCGCTCATTGAACGTAATTGGTCCTAGGGATGTGGAACAAACTTCAACCAGTGTCTTTAAACGGCTCATGAAAACATACTTATTTCCTGATGTTTAGAAGTTTGTTAACTTTGGATTCCTTATTATGTTGTATATTAATTTCGTATGTTAAGTAGTTGTTGTAATGCGCTGTGTGTTCTCTGTAGAGCATTATATAAATGCATATTATTATTATTATTTTCAATATTATTATTATTATTATTAGGTCAATGTTTTGTGCAGACTCTTCTTCAAGGTCATGTTCAAGGGCATATGGGTTCTACTGCTGTTATAATCATCAATTGACTTATTAAATTCAAATATGTTTTTCAAATAGATTCTCCAGAATCAAATATTCTATTTATTCTATTGTCATGTTCCCTAATTATGGCGGATTAAAGCCAATATCAGCGATTTATTCAAAATTTAAACAAATTGCGCCCCCTATTTTTTCATCAAAGTGAATTTTTTCCATTGTTGTATTCGAAATTGTTGTAGTTAATTTTTTTCCATTGTGGTATTGGAAATTGTTGTAGTAAAGACCCCTGTAAGTGGCTAAGCGTAACACGCCCTATTTGTCAAGAAATGATGATTTTAATGCTTTGTTTACTAATAAAAAAAACCATAATTCGATATCCGACTTTTTTAAAGTCTAAAAAGTGTCGTAAATGTCATCTTCAAGACCGCTTTAAATGCTTTTCACAAAGAACAGTAATATAAGGTGTTGATATGACCAAACACTAGCAATTAAGAGACAAATTGAGCATTTAGAATTTTGAAAAAAAATGACTGATAGTGGCTTTAAAGGAACTGCCTTGCCGATTGCAGTCCAGAATTCTACGGGTTCATTGGAGTTTACCCTGAGGCCCGCATTCCAGAAATTGGTCTTAACGCGATTTTAGCTACGCACTTTTAAAAGAGACACTGGCACATTAGAAAAATAGTGCGCCCTCAAAATTGTGTTATTTCCTACAGTCCCTGTACACGATGTGGTATAGGCGCATCGCCTTTCCGCATTAATTTTGTGTGTTTTGTTTTTTTCTTTATTTCGGAAAATCCTTCCGTTCCTTTCCTGGGAAACTGATTGGACATTACGATAGTAAGGCGCCGTAATGAATACATTGTCGGTCAACAAAACCGTCTGGCAGTATAATTGTGTAAAGTTACTGTCTGGCATTTGTCTTGTGGTTACAGAAAGGTTCAGTTGAAATATAATCTTACCACGAGCAATCAGTTAGTTGGTACAATCCCCCATATGATGCCCACATAATACTTGATTGACACATTATGCTGCACAGAACTACTATCCCTATTTGCGCAAAGACTGCCTTTTCCCGCTCGGCCGAGGCCTTTGACACCGCCTCCTGCATCCAGGGGGGGGGGGGGGGTTGCGACGTTTATCTGTTTTTGGGTTGTTTAAAATGTGTAAAAATTAATATATCTCATTCCTCCATGGCCTAGACATCATTCGCGAGCAAATTGAAGATATTTCATATTTGTGAAAAATATGCCAGTGCCGCTTTATTTACACTTAAGTACCTGAGGTTTTTTTCACTCACGTTGGAGCCAGTATGTTAATTTTTCATATTTATTTTTATTATTATCATTTTTTTACCGCTCTTCTGGGAAGTTCCTGGTCCCTTCAACATGATATTTCTGTGGGTATAGTCTGGATCTTCTCTAATTGGGATGTATAGAATGGTGAAACTACAGATAATAAATTTGTCAGCTTCATATTTGAATTCCCGCTGGCCATAAAAAAAGATCCATATTCACCAACAAGGCGCATCCCCGTAGGAAAATACACAGCTATGGGCATTAACAACCTACAGGCGTTAAACATAGCGCAATTTCCTCATATATCCCTCCTCTCCTGGCTTCGCAAATGAAATTCAAGTGTGATTCTAAAAACCACATTCAGATAACAAAATAATTAAAATCAGTAAGAAATATTTTTGCATCAAATGTTTGCTGGGGGGGGGGGGGTTATAAAGAGGGTACAGGCTTCAGAAAACGTTTTATTTGGTGTCATTTGGACTTGGGGGAAGAAGTTATGCCGATTTTCTTTGAGAGAC
The DNA here is from genome assembly GCA_023653785.1 of Ophioderma brevispina. Lineage (NCBI taxonomy): Eukaryota > Metazoa > Echinodermata > Ophiuroidea > Amphilepidida > Ophiodermatidae > Ophioderma > Ophioderma brevispina. The sequence goes on along the minus strand of JAMKCH010034004.1, from coordinate 69,519 downwards.
TTAAATATTCTGTTTGGCCGATTTTGAGCCAAACAAAGAATACATCGTTTACATAGAGTACATGGTCGTCAGCAATGATTTGAGTAAAACATTTAACCTAAAAAGTAATTGTTAAACAATAGAAGGTGGGGGATAATTAAAGGATATCCCAAAGATACAAAAGAAAATTCTGAGTAAAAATGTTCAATTTCCCAATAAAGTCAAGAGATAGTGTGGTATACCACGTTTACTGTGTTCACAAGATTCATGGTTGTTAACCTACAACGAAACTTGAACCAAAGTGAAGCTTTAGAAGGTTTTGTATTCAGTGTGAAAACATGCGATATTTCATGTTAGTTTTAATTCTCAATTTATTTACAGAAAACTTCAGCTTTAGTTCTTCTGCAATTTCTGGACGCTGATTATACTGTATTTGGGCAAAATAATTACCTTACAGATGTAAAACAAAATTCTGAGTTTCATTATGTTCATGAACTGAGACATTGATAAGATGATTTCAATACTGACTCTCATGAGTAACAATGGTAATTCATTTGTGAGATATGTTTATTTATAATATGGTTTACACAATAGACCGTTTTTTCAAGCTGAGATGTTTTTGTTGAGAAGAAATCGATACCATCTGAAATTGCATTGTGAACTTACCTTTGCTATAATATTGTTATGGTATACGTCGGTGTCGTCTCCCCGCATGCATGGCAAAAATCGTCCAAAACAGAATTTTTAGTCTCTTAGATAAAGGTGGACATAGAGTGGGGGGAAAAGGATAGAGAGGGGATGGGGGGGTAAAAGCAAGATGAAAGTTAAAATAGCAAAAGAGGGGTTTGGAGAGAGAGGGGAAGAGAGGGTGGGGTGAAAAACCGCAAATTTGACATAGGGCGTAAAAAAAGGTTTGTTTGCCCTTTTCCGACCGACCCAAAATATCGTAAATGACGGTTCCGCTTTTTTTTTTTTTTAATTTTTAATTTCGGATTTAAAATGGAAAAAATTAAATACAACTTAAACTACCCCAAAATGTATTTAAAACCAATATCCTGTAATACAACCCCCCCCCCCCAAAGCTCGGTCAACCAATCAAGCGTCTCGGGCAGTATATTCACATTTTAATGTGAACGGCAATGTAAACCACGACATTTTTTCCTTTCTGTATTTCATTCATAAAAATTGTGCTGTCTCGATCCCGTCCCCTTTTCTTAAGACGTAATTCCAATATACGTATATTGCAAGCCATAAAGTCCCATAACGTTTGCGCAACCGTTGCGAGAAAGTAGCAACGCGTTGCGACCTTTCGGCAACGCGTTGCGACATTTCAGCAACCTGCGTTTGCGGTGTCGGCCAATCGCAATCATGAATTTCTGTGACTATTCAAAAAATAGACCCACCCGCGTGCTAATACTTTTTCAACGCGTTGCAACCCTTCCACAACGCGTTGCGAAGCTTCACAACGCTTTGCAAGCTTCGCAACGCGCGGCTAAGGTTTCACCAGCCATAAGGGACATAACGAATTGCCGCAAAGCGTTGCGAAGGTTCACAAGCCGTAAGGGTCATAAAGTATTTGCGACATTTCGGCAAAACGTTGCGACATTTCAGCAACGCGTTTTGCACATTTCCAACACCGGCGTTCGTGTCGGCCATCAAAATCATGAATTTCTGTGACGTATTTCAAAAATATAAATCTCACAAACCGTTGCGACCCTTCACGAACGCTTTGCAAACCTTCACAACGCGTGGCGGCAATACGTTAGGACCCTTATTGCCTTCACAACGGCGTTGTGAATTTTGCAACGCGTTGTGAGCTCGCACCGTGTATGGCTGCAACGCGTTGTGAAAGCCATAGTGTCATAAACGATTGCCGCAACGCGTTGTGGATGCTTATTTGAAATACGTCACAGAAATTCATTATTTGTGATTGGCCGACGCCGCAACGAATTGCCGAAATGTCGCAACGCGTGCTACTTTCTCACAACGCGTTGCGGCATGTATGACCCTTATGGACCTTCGCAACGCGCGTGGTAAACCACAACGCGTTGTGAATCTCTCAACGCGTTGTGAAGGCTGCAACGGTTGTTAGTTTCCACACCGCGTTGGCTAGATACGTTTGCAACGCGTTGTGGGTCAATTTTTTTTTTGAATACGTCACAGAAATTCTGATTTTATTGGGCCGACACCCGCAACGCGTTGCTGAAAGGTCGGCAACGCGTTTGCCGAAATGCGCAACGCTTGCTACTTTCTCGCAACGCGTTGCGTCAATACGTTATGGCCCTTTATGGCTTGGCCATATACTTAGACTGCTTTGTACGACGGAAGGGATGCCGATTCTAAATTTTAACAGGTCGTTTGATGTATGTAGGCATGTTTAAACAACAGCGTGTATGTTTATTATTTTTATCAAAAATTAAAAAAAAAAAAAAAAAAAAAAAAAAAAAAAAAAAAAATAAACATAAAATGGGGTAATTTATTCCGGTTGGACAAAACAAACTCAATTTTGATATTTTTGACATATTTTGATATAGTATTTGCAATATCGTCCATGAAATACGCGGTACTATACTGTGAAACCTTGCGTGTGATTTAAAGATTGGCGACTAACACCTACGCTGTGTGTTACACAGCGACACGCGTTTCAGTGTTTTCAGCCGATTACATCTGCAGTTTGGATTCCACGTTTGAGAGTTTGTATCGTAGGCAAATCAAGAATCCGCGCTACAGTTGGAAGTGTACTGTGGGCTGCACTGCCAATGGCCCGTGGCGAATGTTGGTAGTTGGTTTTGTATATACAATGTGCTCTGTGGTGACCCTGAAATGTTATGTCTTTACCATTTACATGTCCCCAGACTTTTTATTTTTGTTATTTGCAGACTTGTTTTGAAACATAAAGTTGAATGCATCGCTTTCTTCCTGCGTCTTGGTATTTAAAAAAAAAATCGACCGACCGCCTCCCGAGTTTCCGGCCAAAAGGGCAACAAACATTTTTATGGCTAGTTTCGAACCCAAATGTTCCGAAGACCCCAAAGAAAATCTTCTGATAGCCCTTTTATCCCTGTACACAACCAAAGCAAACATTCAGCAAAAATTAACGTTTAACCTTTGGAAGAAAAAATCTTTCCCCGAATGTAGGTTTTTTTGACTCCACTGTATATCCACAAAAACTGGTTTTCAAGGTCCGCTGGTAGTTGTAGTTTCCTAGCTTTATAAGTGTCCAAGAAGTACGTAAAATCACATGTTTTTTACCGCAGATTTCCAATGATTTTCCACACTCCCAATAAAGAAAGTCTCACACCGGTCCACTGAAACACGTACCGGAAGTTGCGTATCGGCATATAGACTTATCCAAATCTTGAACTAGGTAGAACGGATTGTACGAATCTAATGGGTTCTCATTGTTTTTGGGTGTTTTTTTGCAGATTTTGCAAAGGTTACCATTTATTCCGTTAACGTATTTATTCAAGTATGAAAAATGAAACTAAAAGTCAAGTCATTTCGAGGCCAGACGGTGGCCCACGCGCGATTTTTACCAATCTAATCAAGACCAATCTAAAAGCTTGTGAAATGACTTTTGTAGGCTAAAATGAATTATAATATTCAAAAAAGTTTCACGCTAAAGCTTTTGCATGATGAGTTCTTATTGCATATTCAATCTGGGCTACTTGTAGCCCCAGTTTAGCCATACGTTTATCCTCATAGATAACGCTCGCTTAGCTTAAAATCGCGCTAAACACCTTTTTGGAATACGGGCCTAAATGTTTGCAAGAAAAAAATGGGAATTGTATGGTCCGGACTGAAATGAGGTAAGATGGGAGATAGCTTTCACACAAACATACCTCTCATGGTCAATCTTCATCAGGGATCCTAAATAAATCGGGATAGGACACTCGATCAAGAGAATGGATGCGTATTGCACACTGATCTGCATGAAATCTGTAGCTTATAGTTCGCCAGTCGTATGTGACGCTATTACGCTACGGCATACCCCGCGCCGGTTTACGTCATGAATACGTTTATGCATAAATAATTATTTAGCTTATCGAAAATGGTGGCGCTATCACTATCGATATCGAAATTGTCTATGGGCATTTGTACACAGTGTCACCCGCCTGTCTTCATCAGCTGGTTTGATAATGGTTTACTGACAGAATAAGCATTGGCCACGAGAATCAAGAGATCTGCAGTTCTTGCCCTGACAATAACACGATTTTCTTACTCAAGATGATGAGGATGAGCCTGGTGTCAGGTTCATGTTGGTTGCAGGAGTTAAGCATCTCCATCTTGTGCTGCGTCATTAACCAAGTCAGTTCCTCATCCAAATGGACGACAAATAGAAATACAGTTAAAGTATCCTGCCCGATAAAAGTCACTGCAAATCTTTTGGGTAAAATGGGTTGATATTTGAACCAAAGTTCGTTCAAATATCAACAGACACATAGTTGGTCAATATAATTATATGCAATTATAAAAAAATATTCAGATATTGTAGTGTTATATTAGCCTGCATTTTTGTGATTAAAAATATTAATTTGATTTTCAATTTTATTTGAGAAAAAGATTTCTCATGGAAAAAGCACTTTGTTTATTATGGAAATCCCCTTGTGCTATATTGAGATCAGACCAGGTGTTATTTACTAGATAGATTGTGCAAGGGAAGAAAGTGGAATTTCCCTAGTGCTGTGTTGAGATATGCACTTCTTGTTTATAAGTAGAGATGTGAATGGGTCAAGATGTAAATTAGAAACTTAGTCAACTTGTTTATTCTTTGAGATCAAAACAGGTTGCATAATTTGGGGTTCCCCATGATCTTATAAATGTGAAGTGATGCAATGCAGATGATGTAATTTATGTAAATTCCAATTGGGCAGCTAGTGCAAGGTTATGTTCATGCATGATGCTGTGGTAATGTCTATTTTAAGACTGGAAAATTAGGAAATCATTGTATAAAGGAGAGTTTCGAGAGGTTAGATTTGCCAGCAGCCAGAGTAGCAAGTAGCTAGAAGCTATAGCTAGTTTTGATCTGCAATAATTGTGAGCTGTACAGTACATAGTGCCAGGATTTATTATATTTTCAATTCCACGTGAGCGATGTGCTATAATTATTCTACTGTCGTCTTTAAAGCCAAAAGTGCTGGTAATCAAAATAGGATACCAAATTGTGGACAGATGGAAATCGTGGTGATTATCTTGGACTGATATACTGTGGAATATTAGTGTCGTCGAGGGACTGATTTAACCTTGTCGTCTTGAACTGCTGGACAAAATTACCTTCAACACTCAGAAGATTCATATGGATATAATTGTTGTTAGTTAGTTTAGTTAGTTATACCAAAGTTTTAAATCTGGTTTTGTCCCCGTTAACGAGGGTGGCCGGATACACCTCACTCAGCAATACTGCTGTGTGAGGATTTATTGGAGCAAAAGATAATTGACCGGATGCCCTTCCTGACGTCATCCACAGTTTTCGGCGGTGGGCCTAGCCTTTGGGCAACCACGCCCACCACGCAAGGCAGCATGTGCTGGATGGCCGCCATTAGCTCTCCAGAGCTGATGCCCTTGTAGTAGATCTTCTTTTTCATTCTACCAGGGTAAACCAGCTACCCTCCTCATCAGAAATCCGATGGGGGTGACGGTTTAGCCGCCGACAACTCGGCCCTGGGACAGGTAGTACTGGTTACCAGGATACCAGTAGCAGGCCCTCAAAGGAAACCTGACCTGACTTGGAATATTATTGCATGCTGTCATTTTGGAGTCTTCGCTGTAAGGACATATCATCGTTGGACTGCAAGGCTTCTCATATTTCTGGGCATTATTGGACACTAATACTAAAATCTTTCAATGTAATGCATGTAACATTTTTTTGACATACCAAATTCTTGAACCAATCTGATTCAAATCATTAAATCTGTGTTATTATTATAAAATCCAGATCACTTGTGCATAATACTCGTTTATTTGTGTTTGAAATGTATTTCTGACCTTTGACATCCATGAGACGTCTTAACAGTAGGCATCAAACCTTTTGTTATCAAACCAAAGGCATACTGGCCATGAGATACCATAAAATTTATACAGTGCAGATTTCGGGATCGCTCGGTAAGCAACCAACCATTTTGACCAACAGCAAGGTATTTGCCCAACACCACTTTACCCAACGGATTTGCAGGTTAGCACCAATGGGACACGAGAAACGATTTACAAGCATATGTCAATATCTGAAACAAGGTGGGAACAGGGCCGTACGCAGAATCTATTTTGGGGGAAGGGTTTGCGGGAATTCGAAAAAGCAGACCAATAGTTTTTCACTTTTGGAAATCATACCCAAACGCCAATCACTTCTTATCGTGTCCAAACACAGTGGTTCTCAAATATGATCCAACCAGGGATGGGTACAACGTCTGGCTGCTTCACTGAATTCCGCAAGGTTCTTGTCTGGGCTCCAGCAGTCTGTGCTCCAGCAGTGGGTAGACCAAGAGATGTTCCATTGTCTGTGGTGCTGTTCCACAACCACAGGTAGTATCCTGATATGCTTCCAGGTAGCCCCACTTCTGCAAGGAAACCTTAGATCGGCCAATTCTGGTTCTCAATCTGTTGAGGCATCGCCATTCAGCCCATGAGGAGTCAGACTCAAATCAGTTAAGTTAGTAATTCAAAGTTACAACAACAACGCAATTTTTAAAACCAGAAAGGACATAAACAAGCACTAATTTAGTATTTTATTTTAACTTCAATTTTTTTATAACTATAGTTCAAAAACCTCTTGTTGTAGTCCTTTCATGTTTTTTATGATATTTGTTCATTTTAATTCGCAGAAAATATTAAATTTGAAAGAAATATAATGTATATAAATTAAATGTTCTTATATATTTCTTGTAAAGTAGCGTAGTATTGTGGTTAAGTAATTGGTTTCATATACATGATATAAGCAGTAATTATATTCCGACGGGAGCCACGGTCCCAGCTCCATAAACGACAACGGAATAAAGCGTGAAACTAATGTTGCGTGAAGAGTCAACTGAATTGAGTGCCCTATGCTTAACCGTTGTAGCCGGTGTGAAAGTAATAGTCCGGCAGGTATCATAGTCCGGGCTCAATAGACGACAACGGAATAAAGCGTGAAACTAATGTTGCGTAAAGAGTCAACTGCATCGATTGACCTATTGTTCACCATTGTTCCCGGACTGTGAGCCCGGAGGACTATATCTCCTGCCACACCGGACTATGAGTACGGCGGACTATAATTACTTCTACACCGGATTTGATACCTACATGTATAAAAGTTATATGATTAATTAACAGTTAACGTATTAAAGACTATATAAGTGATCCAGCCGAAAGAGTCAAAATATTGGATATTTGCTTAAAAGTGAAAGATAAGTCTGTAGAATTCTTAGTTATTTTTCCCGACTGAAGTTTTAACAGAAAAGGAAGAAAACAGCAGTGTTCAAAGTTATGAATCTCCATTCACTTACGCGTTGTATACAGTTCAAAATAAATAAGTCCCCCCCCCCCACAAAGGTACACTTTTCTGGAAAAGTTAGGCTCCTTAACCTGTTACAAAAATGTGAAATGTTCACTGCAATGTTATACATGTAATGTGCAAAAAAAATCACACAATAGTTAATCTTCGCCCTGAAATGACGTCATTTATTAAATTTGATGACGAATTAAAAATGACACTTTCGTGCATAGGATTTAACAATTGAGAAAATCCCGGACGGAGAAGTACCAACATGCCTAGTACAACACATGAATACCACAGACACTTGATTTTCAGTGGTACCAATGGATAGCTATGGTCATATCTTTCCATGCCTACACAAAATGAGTACCCAACATGCCTAGAATTACGTCAGGCTGACGTTATAAATTTCACATGTCAGCACAACTATCAATTTCCATAGTACACAGTGTAGAATAGGGGAAAATGTGTTTTTCACCAAAAAAGTTTGGAATATCCGATTTCCACACGGTTTTTGCTCTCTTTAATGGGATATGACTAGTTTTATACTCTGAGAGTTTTAGTGATACATTTTGAGTCGGAAATATTGCGAAATATCAATTTTCCACCCTATATCCAGTATTTTATACTTTCCTCAACTTATGACGTCATAGTGAAGTGGGGTACAGTAATTGATACCAATGTAAAGAAGAAACTCTAAGCTTTAATGTGGTACCAAATTTGTGGGAATCGGAGTGTTCAGTAATAGGGGAAAAAATCTTTAAAAATCTTTAAAACTTGATTTTCTCGACTGATAAAGAACTATGTCAATTTCGTGTTGAAGCCTTCTCGCGGCGGCCCTGTAGGGGTCGTGTTGAAGCCTTCTCGCGGCGGTCCTGTTAATGTCACATCAACTGTTGTGGCTAACTGATTCAACAACTTACAGTGTAAGTCCAAACCTCGTGTTTTAAAAACACCACAGTGAACATCTTGAAGACCCACCCTCAATTCTAGGCGGCTGAGCTACCCACAGAGGAACTTTCCTTATGGCAAGCACCAAAGTATGTATCCTGCAGCTGAACGTGAGGGTCTCACCCATGCTAAGCGTGACATCATCTTACAGCTCTCCAGGGAGAACGGAGTGAATATCATCCTCCTCCAAGAAACTCACTGCGAATCTGAAGAGAAGCTGCAAATCGAAGGGTTTTGACCTTATTTGCTTCATTCCGCACAACAAGCATGTGATCGCTTCCTATGTGAAGCAAGGCATACAAGTGAGATCAATCTTCAATGAATTCGCCGATCCAGTGGATAACATTTGAAGCAATGGGAACCCACTTCACCAACATCTATAAGCCACCACCAGCTGAGGCAGACTTCAACTCCCTTCCAGTAGTTCAGCGGAGCTCCTTCGTCTGCGGAGATTTCAACTGTAGAAATACAGCATATGGATACTCCAACATTGACAAGAATGGCAAAGCGGCTTTTGAATGGATTGAAGCCCAAGACCTCCAACTGCTGTTTGATAGTAAGGATCCACCTACTTTCTATTCAAGCAGTCATGGGACATGGACCTGTCCCGACCTGTCAACAGTCACCAGCGACATCCGATCTCGCTGCTCCAGAACGGTCCTCCCTAGATTTCCTAGATCAGGTCATTGCCCTATCCTGGTCACCAGTGACATCAAGGTCACGATCTCCAGCCTCTACAGAAAGAGATGGAATTTCAGGAAAGCCAACTGGTCCAAGTTCAAACAACTCACCAGCGAACTGTCATCCACGCTGCAGGACCCGGCTTCATCTAACATCAACGATGCATATTCTGACTTCTGCTCCATGCTCCACCAAGCAGCTAAACATTCCATTCCAAGAGGCAGAAGGAATCCCTACACCCCCTGTTGGGACAAGAAATGCGACGAGTTATACAAAGTGTATTGTAATACCAACTGCGATACTGAGAGAATAGCAAAGGGCAACAGCTACTGGATATGCTTGGCCAAAAGAGCCGCACCATGTTGGGAGGAGGGGAGATAGGAGATATCCAATATCAACTTTACCCACTCAAGCCGCAAGGCCTGGAACACCATCAACAAGCTCATCCGGGCCGTAGTGTCCAAGCTAACCACGTTGTCCTTTCTCTGCAACTCCCATCGCTTGGGTCCAGTACTTGCTCATACATGGAAAGTGGAAAGACCACACTCCACAGGCGAAAGCCCACTATCGTGCTGTTAATGCAGAGATTAAACAGCTTCTACAAACCTCTCCACCGTCAAGCCCATGTCCCAACCATTCACCTACGATGAGATCACCGAAGCAATTAAAGTTCTCAAGAATGGGAAAGCTCCTGGCAATGACAACATCCATACAGAATTCTTGAAGAATATGGCACCCGAAGCTGTGCGATGGCTCCAACTCTTCCTTTCTACTTGCATGGGAACGTCAACTATTCCCTCCAGATGGAAGACTTCAAAGGTCATTGCAATCCTGAAGCCCAAGAAACCAGCACATGAGCCCAAGAGTTACAGACCCATCTCGCTACTATCTCACATCTATAAGCTGCTTGAGCGACTGATACTCGGCAGGATCAATGATACGGTCGAGGCAAATTTACCCCGCACCCAAGCTGGATTTCGAAGAGGTAAATCAACAACTGATCAGATAGCAAGACTAGTTAATGACATCGAGACAGCCTTCCAGGGGAAGCGGGGGTTTCGAGCAATCTTCATGGACCTAGCTGCTGCGTACGATGCAGTCTGGCATCGAGGTCTTTACCTCAAGCTGCTCAAAATCTTCCCTGATGTCAGGCTTGTCAAGTTCATTGTGCTGCTCATCCAGGATGGATCTTTCGTCCTGGAGACATCAAATGGGCAACGCAGTAGAAAGCGCGGGCGCGGCACTTGGGGTGGCTGCTGATTCCTTTGAGGCCTTAGAAACAGTGTTGCAGAAAGACCTAGTCACTGTGGGCCAATTCTTCCACCGATGGCACTTGAGGCTCGGCGGGCCCGAGACCGTCGGCTCTGTTTTCCACCTTACGGGTCGATGCGCAAGGAGAGAACTTAACATCACTCTGGATGGAGAAAGGCTGTCTTGGCGTCGCGGTGGGCCGCAGCCTGCTTTCGGTCAGCGCACCAAGGCAGTCGCTCCCGGGACGCGGTCTCGTTTCAGCCTCCTCGGAAGGCTCGCGGGAACTGGATGGGGTGCATCTTTTGACGCCTTGCATGCATCGACTGTTGCCTTGGCGTGCTCCGCTGCTGAATGCGCTGCACCAGTGTGGGGTCGCGGTGTACATTCACACAGGATTGATGTCGTTCTGAATGATGCAGTGAGACTTGTTGGTGGTTGCCTTTTGGCGACGCCTGTAGAATATCTTACAATTTCTGTCTGGAGAGCTCCTGCGGTCCTTGGGAGGAGCCTTCGGGCGATCGGGCTCGCCAAGAAATGTGATGAACCTGGTGGCCTGATCCCCACGGCACCCTTTGGGGATCGGAGAGTTCCACGGAATCACTTTGCTGCCCAATCCATGACACTGCAGTCACGGTATCCCTATCGATCATCCTGGATCAATGGCAGATGGTGTGAGCGGTGGTCGTCCTCTGCTTTGGACCTGAAGCAGTTTGTGGACAGCCCATCTGGCGGGCCCAGGGGCTGTGACCTTGGTGGGAAGGCGTGGGTCGACCTCAGCAGGCTCAGGGCTGGCGTTGGTCGTACAGGGGACTTCCTTCACAAGATCGGAGTAGGACTTTCACCAAACTGCGGTTGTGGAGAGCCACGGACCGTTAGCCAGATCATGGATGACTGTGGGGTCTGCAGGTCCCCAGGGGGGTTCCAGGCCTGGTCAGCCTGGATGATGAAACTATCAGCTGGTTAAAGACGGATCTTCCACTGTGATTTTGGACTTGCACGCACGAACGAACGAGCCCTATGCAAAAAAGTGTCATTTTTAATTTGTCATCAAATTTAATAAATGACGTCATTTCAGGGAAAGGGTCAAATGCTGTGTGAAACTTTTTTGCCCATTAAATGCGTAACATTTCCGTGTACATTTTACATTTTTGTTACAGGTTAAGGAGCCTAACTTATCTAGAAAAATGCACATTTGTCAGGGGGACTTACTTTTTTTGAACTGTATTGTAAGTGACCATACAGACAGTAATGACTTAAATATTCGATTTTGTCCTTAGAATGTTGCTTTTGGTCATCACTTGTAAGGTATTTTAGGATACCTATACCTGTTACATGCATGCAAAAAAATTTTTTTCGATTTTCTGATTAAGCAAATCACTAATAGTGCCTTTAAGATGAAAAATGCAATGTAAAACATAGTACCTCAAAACCTTTCTTTTTTCTTTTTCCCTCTTTTCTTTTCCCTATTTCCCCACATACCTACAATATTAATTTGAGTTCTAGCAACTTAATCCATTGATAATTGGACTAACTTGATAATTTCTTTGTGTACTTACTAATTAAGCGCAATAAAGTAGTGTGATTTTTAAGTATATGTAGACAGAAATCATGAGTTGTACTAAATGAAACATTTTCAGCCATCTCACTTAAAATACACGATTAATGGTAACTTAAAAGATTACTCATTGAAATTACTCAATAAAATTTAATGCAACCCGATTACACTTAATTTTATTGAGTAGATAGAGGAAATTATTTTGAGTGTACCCTTTTAAGGCACATAAACAATTTCAATAACGAAAGATGTTTAACATGAGAAAATATATGTATAAGTATTTTGATTCAATTAATTTTTACATTATACTGTAACTTCTACGGTATTTTGTTTGGAGAATTGCTGCTAGAGCTTTCCTGTAAAATTTGGAGTATTTTTACAGCGTAGTAATTTTATTGCAACGCTGGTCGAAAAACCCATGTAAATCAATTCTAATTACAAAATAAACAATTAAGAACCTCGCCAGTCCTCTTTCTATCTTCATTGGCACATTGTTTTGCCTTCTAAGAGATGATAACACCTAACAAAATTGTACAAAAGTATAGGCATTTCTAGCGCCCTCCACAGGCAAAAGTTTGAGTCATCTAGGGTTTTCCAAAACGGTAATAGGGAAGGATATGTGCATTTTCTACGGCAGCCCCGGTCCCAGTGACATTGCATAATCACCTCTTAAACCTTCGTTCAAAAGATCTAGCAATATCATGATAATTTAGGAAAAACTTATTGACGTCAAAATCTGTCGAGGTTAGTTGATTAACCTCGATGCAAAATACACACACTGGCCAGAAGTATTGCAACATGCAGAAAAGGCAATTTATATTCACAAATTGATTTAAAATTGTATCAGGAGTTCTTGACTACACATTACGTAATTATTGTCAAAGTGGGGTTTTCAAACAGATGATGTTTTCTCAGAATCACGTCGTGCGACAAACGTTTAATTTGATTTTCATTATCCCTTAATATGGTGGGTTAAAGAAGCTGGCTAATGATAACTTGCCGATTGTACGCCAGAATACAGGCAGAGGAACGTCAAAAATGCTGCAAAAGTCGATAATGACCGTTACGAGTTTGGTCAGGGTCACTCTAAATGTTTAGGGCGAAAATTGTTATGGTTTTATGGACGCGGAAATGAATAATGTCAATAACAGATGAACTGTTCACCAAACTTGGACGCGGGAAATTTATGGCAAGAAAGCGGGCACGTGATACCTGAAAAACTTTTAATGCAACCGTTGACGATGTGCCTTTTGTCAGGTAATGTGAACGGCTCATTTACACATGATTTACGTAAACACCACGTGAGTTATCATTAGAATTCCGCATTTCAGGGGTCTCGGATTTCTCGAATATTGCGTGACCACTGTCTTTCACTGACTTTATCTCGTTTCCCGGTCCACACAACCACCATGATGCTCCCATAAAAATTTTAAGTAAACCTTAATGAACCCGTAACATCCATTACGTGGCTGTTTTGAAGCCATATCTTTTGTGTCTGTGTCTGTATGCCTTCCTCTTCTGGAGTGCAATCGACAAGTTATCGTTTGCTATTCCTTTATCCGCCATAGTTAGGGACGGACCTCATCAACGTTTTAACTCTCTTGGATGTTGGGGATAACAATTTTGAAAACACAACTTTGGAATTTAAATATGTAGTGAAGTGGTAAAGAATCCATGGTGATATTTGAATCATTGGTGATTATGAATTTCTTGTTCTGAATGTGTTGCCATACTTTTGGCCAGTTGTTAAGTATAAATTCCACTAACGGTCATTTAAGATTTAAATACGATGACCAGCATAGCCTTTAGTCAGTCTTTGTCCGATGTGTGTGAGAGCGCCCTTCTACCGTATGGTGTATATCGGTAAAGCAAAACCTCGCTAATCGTCCGCTCCAGGAGCGCTGCAGTACATATTAGTGGCGGTCATGGAGCGGTCATGGAGGCGCTCCGTGACCGCTCCATTTACCGTTCCATTGTTGGCATAATATGGTGGTATATCTGTTAGAAAACCTCGCCCATCGTCCGCTCCGGGAGCGCTCCACGTTTGACCATACTCGGATATCAGGGTGCGCTGGGTTTCATGCGACCTTCTACTATACTCTTTTACGGAAAAACAAAAAACTAAAACGGTCAATATACATATGCAGTTTAATTCCGTTATAAGAGACAAGATCTAGTAAAAACCGCGAGCTTCACTAACTTGAATTACCAACATGGAACTGGTCCATGGAGCGGTCACGGAGCGCTCCATTACCGCTCCATGACCGCTCCATATTTTACTGCATCGCTCCTGGAGCGGACTATGCGCGATGTTTTTGCTACAGATATACCACCATAGATCAGTTTCGTGAGCTCGGGTTTTACCACTAGATTCTTTGTCTTATAACGGAATCTGCATCATCGTATTGACGTTTAGTCCGTAAAAGAGTAGAATTTCGCATGAACCCAAGCCACCCTGGACTACCGAGTTATGGTCAACGTGGAGCGCTCCTGGATCGGACGACTGGCGAGGTTTTGCTACAGATATACCACCATATTACCGTGTACCGTTAAGTATTTGAATCAGACTAGCACTCAGGTTTAATCCGGTCGGAGGTTGATGGCACGATTTGAATTCACAGTTGTCCTGTTAAGTTGGCACGCCCCCCCCCCCCCCCCCGCGTTCAATCATGGTTCAATACCAGACAATCGATCGACTCTTTTTGATTTTTTCCAACGACCACTCACTCCCCTTTAATTAAATTTGATAAGGCAATAACAAGGTACTGATGAAAACGTACTCAAAATGAAGAACGCTTCAAATGCCCACAATGTACATATAAAATCATTTTTCCCTAAAATTTTCAATTTTTAAAGATGTAAGTTCATAATTCTCAAGTCAGTCCAATTCATTTATCTCACCACATCTTCAGTGATTTAATAAAACACAGTAACTTACAATATAAGGATATTAAAATTAAAATACCAGTGTTTAAAACAGATTGCCATAATACGCAAGTTGGGCTAATGAAGTCAAAATATTAGCCTATGATATTAGCATACATAACAAAGCTGAATTAGATAGGTATTACATCATTGGGATTCGATATATAATTGATAATAATATCATCTTATAGAAAAAAATAGAGGACGATGGGTGGGGAGAGGAGCCATTAAGATCAAGTGACCTTTAGGATTGACCCCACCCATTGGGAGATAAAACTTATTTGTGAGCCAGCAAGGGTGCGACAAAACAAGAACAGGACAAAACAAGACAAGATAAAAACAAGACAGAACAAAACAGGACCGGACAAGGGGTAACGTGAGTGAATCACATTGATGTAAATAACATAAGGGTAAAAACATAGAAGTAAAGATGGCAAAGCTGATGTGAGCTATCTGTATGAAAAAAAATCAGAAATAATGCAACGATCTGGGGCCTACAGGATGATACGTGGGCTAGAAATTGAGAATTGTTCCTTCGCTCGGCCCGATAATGAATTAATGAAATTATAATTAAGTGTTTCATCTGTACAAACACTAGGAAAGTTACTGATTAACAGTCAGGTAGAATATTTTAATATTAATCCAATAAATCTTAACTATAATAAAAAAAAAATTAAAAAAATGTGCATAATTAGTATTTAGAAATAAGTTGATTTTTAAGATTTGTTTTAAATATATTGGCAGATTTTGATGATTGTAAGTTTAGGTCAAGCGAATTTCAGATCCTAGGACCGGAGTTTTTAATTGAGTTTTTAGTTAAATTCAAAGTAGCTTTAATTGGAATAAATTTGTTTGCATGTCTTGTGTTATAATTATGGATGTCTTTGTGTTTAAAGAAAAAAACTTCAAATGATTTTGGAAAGTTATTATTAACATAGCGGTGCATGAAGATTGCTGTTTGAAGTTTATTTATATCGAATATGTTAAGTGTTTTTAATTTATGGAATAATGGCTTGGTATGAGATAAATAGGGAGAACCAGTGCAAATACGGATTGCGTGTTTTTGAAGTTTAAATAGTCGATTCAAGATGGGTTGGATTAGTGGAGTGCCAGGGAGTGAGATAGATGAGTGTAATGTTCAGTTTGCCCAAGCAATATTACTGTAAGAAATATATGGACGAATCAGAGTGTTATATAAAGTGAAACAAATGACTCAAGGTGGTAGTGTGTGTTTAAGTCTTAAGAACTCCAATACTTCTAGAGACTTGGTTTGTGATCTTGAAAATGGGGTCTGCCAATTCAGATGGTTGTCAATGACAACTCCTAAGATGGTGGTGTTAGTTGTGGGATTTATATTTTAGTATATCAATTGTATGCTGCGTTTAGGAGGTTTGTTGGGGACTTCTGGAGATGAAGTGAATGTAATTGTTTTTTGTAAATTGAGTGAGAGCTTATTAGCTTTAAACAAATTTGTGACATGAAACATTTCAAGTGTGGGAAAGCGTTAATGAGGTATCTAAGTTGTGATGGGAAGAAAGATGTTGGTGTCATCTGCAAAAAGCGGGACAAAATGAAGAGAAGGTCGATGAATGCGGAATATCATTCACAATAAATAAGGAAACCAGAGGACAAGTAAGAGGCTTGGGGAAATCACCGCCTAACAGGTAGACGACCAGAGGGATGAGTATCAAAACAGGAAATTGTTGGACGATGGAAAGGTAAGTCTGTGAGAAGCGTTACGGGAGTTCCGGTATCGTAGTGGGAGAGTTTGGTTAGGAGAATAGGATGATCAATGGTGTCGAACGCCTTAAATAGACTCAAGACAACTACAATGGTATGATGACAATTGAAGAGAGGCGGAAGAGATCTTTGTCATAGTATCAAGAAGACCGGGTCAGTGGAATGCTGTTTCTGAAGCCATATTGATTGGGGGTGAAGAATTATGGTAAGCGAGGAAGTTGTCAAGCCTCTTGGAGATCAGGCATTCGAGGATTTTAGAGAAACACGGTTAGCAGTGATGTATAGGAGAGTAATTGGACACAAGGTTGCGGATACATCCTTCTTGATAGCTGGAGTAACTTTAGCAACTTTCAAATCAGCAGGGAAAACACCCGTAGAAAGGGAAAGATTAAAGACATAGGCAAGTGGATAACATATGAAGGGGGAAATTTCTTTTACTACGGAGGGACTTATGTCCATCAAAACCAGAACTCTTACCAGTCCTAAATTTGGAGATAATAGCGAGGATTTCTCTGGGTGATGTGGAGTTGAAGAATACTGACTTCAAAGGGTGCCTTTAGGAAATCCATGGGAGCTGGATGTAGAATGAATCTGACTAGCTAATTTAGGGCCAATTTCAGCAAGAATGTGTTGAAACTCTCGCAAGTCCTTGGATCAGAACCTTTGTAGAACATCAATAAAGTATGTTGGATTGAGAGTTTTGATTTGTTTGCAAGGATGTTGTTAATAGTTTTCCACGGGTTTTTTAATATTGTTTTATAAGAGTTAAATTTATTTGTGAGTAGGTTTGCGCGACATTTTGATGTAAGATACTTAATTTATTCTATAATGAATATATTTATTTATTTTATCGTTTGGGGTTTAAGATAATTTTTGTATAATTTGTTTCTAGTATTTATTGATTTTATGATGCCATTGGTGATCCATCCAAGGTTTAGCCTCTTTACGTTTGTTTATTTTCTTTTTAACTTTAGGTAAGTGTTTATCATATAAGATTGAGAATTTATTAATAAATAGGTTGTAAGAATCGTCTGCAGAATCACAGTTTGTTACTTCATTCCAGTTTAGTTGCCTTAATTCATTTCCATGTAAGGCAATATTAACTCTATCTATTTTGCGAGTCGTATAATAATTATTAGATTTAGAATTAGAATTAGAGTTGGTTGTATTTTTAGTATTTAGAATCTGAAAAACAGGGAAATGATCAGTGATATCGTTGAATAAAATCCCTGGAATTATTTTGTTATCAAGAGTATTAGTAAATATATTATCAATTAAAGTGGAAGATTTAGTGGTAACACGCGTTGGTTTATCGATTAAGGGCTAAAATGACGCAGAATAAAATGTGTTAATAAATTCATTTGTGGTATGGTGCGAGAATTGTTTTAAAAGATCAAAATTGAAGTCACCACAGATAAAAGCATCTTTAAGTTCGTTATTGATTAGGTTAATAGAGTTCCTTAAGTTATCAATGATTGGATACGCAGAAGAGTCAGGTGGTCGATAAATAACCGAGATTATTTTGTTTTTAGTTGGGGATATAATTTCAATGAACAAAGATTCGTAGTTATATAGGATTAGAGGGCAAATTTAAGTCATGACGAATTTTATAATTGAGTTCAGCAGAAACATATAGTGCGACGCCGCCTCCTCTCTTACAATCTCTATCATCCCGAACAAGAGAAGATTTCAATAGCTTCCCACAATGCATTGCTTCCAATGGAGGTTTTTGTACAGTTACTGATGTGGGTCGTTTGTGATGAAACATGGCTATATTTACAGTACTGATCACAAACTTGCATTTTAAGAGCGTTTCATCTCTAACGATCCACATGGCAACCTATACAAAAACTTCCAATGGAAGCAATGCATTGTGGGAAGCTACTGGTATCTTCTCTTATCCCGAACTAGGTTATAACCATCAATGTGGGCGAGGGCAGGGTTTAAATTCTCTAAAACTTCAATCGCCGATATCTCGAAATTTAAATGTGACTTTTGGTCGATTATCTTCGATTGGCCTGTTTGGAAGATACGTGACGATAGGCCTATATACACAACACACGGATAGACTCACAGGAAAAATATGTCCAATATGGTTGAACTCTTGCTTCCTTGATAGACAAAGAACCTGTGTGCGGTTTCAAGGTAATGTAAGATAGGAAACAATGCTTCTATTGTTCACTGCCTTCAAATCACGGCTTCTCACATGCTTTAACAGAAATGATAAAAGATCACTAACAAAGTCTGCAAACAGGGTCAATCGGGTAAACTAACTTTTGGGTAAACTCGTGCTTGTTGGAATACATACCAAACCAAATACAATCAGGGGTTGGTCATAATTACTTTAGATGGTTGGATTCCAATTCTTGATTAAATAATTATCTTTAAGTACATAATAGGATAGAGATTGATTAGCATCACAGTGTCTGTTTCGAAGTAGTAAAAATCTACTAAAATGGATATTGCAATCATAAAATCATTTTGGGCTTAACTAAAACAATGCAGAAATTTCATCTTCTTTTTATAAACAAAATTCAAGATTTTGTAAAGTTAGTGTATTCATTGATCGCGTGATAGAGGTTGTATATACTTATTTTGAATTGCACTTTTCGGATTTTTATGCCACTTGGATCAGTGTATCTACACTAACCATTGATTTTCTTTTGAATAAAGTTCAATTGTCGTCGCAAGCTATCCAATGAGGTCGCAAGCCACTTAAAGACACTATCAGTGATTTGAAAAATATTTGAAATTTGCAGGAATAGCTTCTAAGTGAAGGATAAGTCTCAGTAGAATTCTCATAAGTTACCTTTCCAGCTGTAGAATTGACAGAAAAGGAAGAAAACGATAGTGTACCAAGATGCGATTCTCCATTCAATTACGTGTTGTAGTAAGTGTCCGTTCGGACAGTAATGACTCAAATCTCCGATTCTGCCCTTATTAGGTTGCGTCTGGTCTTATCATTTGCAGGGTATGTTAGGATACCTGTACTGTTACATACATGCAAAAATCTGATTTTTTATGATTTTTTCGATTTGCCGATTTAGCAAATCACTGATAGTGTCTTTTTAAAAGTCAATGCATTGATTTTACAACACAAAAATACAGTAGATAATGAAACAAAAGAAAACTAGATCTGTAGACAGATCTGAACACAGTCGAGACCGGAAAAGACCCCTTAATGACCTTTAACCTCGCGGCGAGCACACCCGGCGAGCACAGCGGTCCGGTAAGTATTTCCCACGGTGTAGTCAGTGTTACAGACTGCGAAAGATATCATCTAAATGGGTACTGCGCGAGAGATCAACGTTATCAGTCCGTCATAGAGATGTGTGTAACTGAAACTAATTATCTCCGGAAAACGAACGGGTTCTGTGGATGTTTTTGAATCAAGGATGTTTTGTTTTGAATATGTAGTATCGTAATTGGGTCTGAACCCATAGAATCTAGCGAGAAAATTGAACGTTTTTGTCGGGTACTTCGGTGCTCGCAGACACGGAAAAGTGAACACGCAATCGCTACGGCTGCATCCATTTTTCACACAATGCCTTTCGATATTTTTCCAGTCTTGAGAATTTTCAAACACTGGTTTCAATTTACGCCAACTTTTTTTTCAATTTTAGAAACAGGATTAACTTACCGGACCGCCGTAGAAGGGTCTCAACCTGATTCATATGCAAGAGTCACATGACCATCCAACGTTGCATATACCAGATATGATTTGTTGAAGATTGTTCGCATTAAGACCGGAAGTTCCCCTTAATGACCTTTGACCCCAATGCCGAGCATAACTTTGGTGAAGGGTCTCAAGCTGCTTCATATGCATGAGCCACGTGATCATACAAGGTTATCTGTAGGAGGAGTAGCATATTTCGTAAAATGTAAAAATTTCAAAAATAACTTTTGTGGGGGATGTCAAACTACACCACACACATGAGTCACGTGATCATATTATGTAATCTGTAGAAGGAGTAGCGATTTGAAGTGTAACATAGTTTTAAGTATTTTGACCTATGACCCCTAAACCATGGGTTAAGTGATGAGGTCAAGATTGATTTTTATTGATCTCTCATCAAGTCTTACAGGATGGGCTAAAAAGATTTTCTATTTGACCTTGTTTTAAATTTTATACACAAAGGAGCTTGACCTTAGTGACCACAGATGACCTTTGATCAAAATTCATTAAGTAACTTTTGTAGGGATGTCAAACTACGCCACTTACATGAGTCCTGTGATCATATTATGTAATCTGTAGAAGGAGTAGTGATTTGAAGTGTAACATATAATTTGTTGTATTTTGACCTATGACCCCTAAATCATGCGTCATATGACAAAGTCATAATTGACCTTTTTGTAGTGTTGATCAAGTCCTACAAGATGACGGTATTAGTTTGGAGATTTGAGCTAATTCTAGATTTTTTGCATGGTTAACGTTGTTGACCGCTGTAACCATATCGTGACCTTTGACACCAATCTGGTCATGTCAAAAGTGTGTGTGTATGTACTTGTCCTTGTCACCAGTTTTGGTCAATATGGAACATGTCTGAGATATTAGCATGTTGACAGAAAGAGGAACTAGATCTGTAGACAGATCTGAACACAGTCGAGAGTATTCAAACCGAAAGTGATCCCTTAAGGACCTTTGACCCCATGCCGAGCACAACTTTGGCTGCTTCATATGCGTGAGTCAAGTGACCCTGCAATATTATCTGTAGGAGGAGTAGCATATTTTGTTAAAATGAACTTTTGACCCATGTGACCCCAGGTGACCTTTGATCAAATTTTCAAAGTAACTTTTGTAGGGATGTCAAACTACATGCACCACATACATGAGTCACATAATCATACTATGTAATCTGTAGAAGGAGTAGTGATTTAAAGTGTGAATAATTTGATGTATTTTGACCTATGACCCCTAAATCATGCATCATAAGTCAAAGTTATAATGCTTTTTGTAGTGTTGATCAAGTCCTACAAGATGACAGCATTAGTTTTGAGATTTGAGCTAATTCTAGATTTTTTGCATGGTTAACGTTGTTTACCCCTGTGACCCTATCGTGACATTTTATATAAATCTAGTCATGTCAAAAGTTTGTGTGTATGTACTTGTCCTTATCACTAGTTTTGGTCAATATGGAATGTTCCATGTCTGAGATATTGGCATGTTGACAGAAAGAAAGAAACCGTACAGAAACAAACCACAGTCGAGTTCCTCGACTGTGTAAAGAAAGAAACCATACAGAAGAAAGACACAGTCGAGTTCCTCGACTGTGTAAAGAAAAGGACCAGACCTTTGTGTAAAGAAAGAATTACGCGTGTGCTGACAGATTAAAAATTTAGCAATAAAACCAACTGGCCTATAGCCATACTCTACTGCACAACAACAAACGCGGATAACTTTTCCACCCTCTTGTGTTTTTCAAAAACAAATATGTACCAACGGAAATGGACTGGGACAGAATGAACTCTCTATCGAATAAAGAGGTGTATTTTTCTTTAAGCCATTACGATTAGACAGGAATATATCGAAGATGGGCAAAGGATTGCATCCAATGGTGGCTGAATATAACAAGTAGAAGTAAGTTTGTGGCAGAAGATCTCACTCTAAGAACTTAGAAGATAACAACACATGAAGGCAATCCATTCACATCTTCACAGGACCCAGTTATTAACTCTACCAAGATATGTCATGTTCCTCTTTTAGTGCACAACTTTCTCATATTATATTCATTACTTTACTTTGGTGCTAAACTCGTTGGTGAATGTAACAGTCAACATTCTAGCAGAGAGAATAGAGATAAACCCCAACGAGGCATTGCCTAGATATATAAATATATTTGGATTTATAGCTTAACTCTTTAACTACGAACAAACTAATACTAGGGAAGTGACGCGTAGTAGTTGTCAGCAACCAGACACTACCTGGTAACTTGTAACAAACAAAGAAAATGCAGCAAACAAGATAACCACACCATGCCAGCAGAGAGGACGGCGGTGCAGAAATAGTAAGACCGGTAAGTGAACATAACATGATAAAGCATCAGTTTTTTTTCTTCATAATCAAGTGAAATGCAATTTACCTTCTGGCAAACTGCGACCGAGTATTATTTTATGAGATCGCAGTCTTGTTTGGCTCAACGTTTTCATCTTTCGCTTGTTCGAAATATTCTAACCGTAAATGCCACTGCATTTACGGTTAGAAGTCTAAATGTACCAGAAATGGGCGGAAAGTTAAACCAAAACATGACTCGTGAATCCTTGCTTAAGCATCCTCAGTGAAAAAAGTTAATCCGATCTGGAAGCTATTAGCTGCGTCCACACGTATAGTTATTATCGATATTATCTTAATCAGACTTATGTCCGATGGAATTTTTTTTAAAATCCGCTAATTCCCCTCACGTCTATTGTACCCTACACTGTTAATTTTTTTTTTAAAAACCGGCGTTTTAACTGTCAGTCGGGACTCAAAACGTGCAAATAACTGTAAAAAACGTAATTTTAACTGTTGTGAGTCCCAGCTGCCAGACAAAACGCCGTTATTTTAATGAGCATTTTTTACAGTGTATTGTAATCGTCTCCACATGCGGTTGGATATAAATTGGCAGTGTGAACTCGCATCGGATTTAACTCTATCGGACCTAACTCGGCTTAAACCCGACGATTTAATGCCGAAGAAGAGCAGGGTTAAGTCCGGTTATAAAGGTATGACCGGTACTATAGTAGATCCAACCCATCGTGTCACCAGAGGAAAAGTTTTGGACAGCGTCGATTAGTTGGGAGAGGAGACACCAAAGAAAATATGTAGTCCGATTTACCTGTTTTAGAACTAATTAAGATAATCTGGCTTTTCATGTTGACATCATTTTTACAAAGAGAGTGCAAGACTTTTGTGTTGCTCAAGAGACAGCAACATTCAATTCACCTGTTTCATTGAATATACCACTGAAGCAAATACGAATAGTTAGAATGGTGTAGCTCTAAATGCGCTTACGTTGATTTGAATACTTTCATTATAAAGCATAGGATTGATTTTTCTCTGCTATCGGACTACATGTTTCAATAGATTTAACGTGGAATTTTAATTTCCACCCACTGCACATGCCCCTCATTCAATGCCCATACCTTCGGAAAAGTACTAGAGGTGACACGATGGGTTGAATCTACTATAGTAAAGTACGTGTGGACGCTCTATCGGAACTAACGGTGCAGTGGCATTTTCGTCTTTACTGAAGTAAAGCACGGAAAGCAGTGGCGTTACTCGGGGTGGGCGAAGTGGGCGACTTACCCACCCTTGGAAAAAATTGGGGAGAAATTTTGAAGGCAAGGGAGAAAAATGGGCAAGGGAAAAGGGAGGAAAGAGTAAAGAGAAGAGAAGAGCCAGGGAGAAGGCGATGTTTTGATGTTATGATTTACAGCATGCAGAGGCTGACCCCGTCTCATTTTGCGACTCAAAAAAATTCAGCTGGCGAGCGAAGCGAGTACGTTAAACGTTTCCCAAATCCTACATTATTGTTTCCAAAATCCTGGATACGCCACCGATTCGGGGGAAAATTAATCTTTGATCCTCCACTGCAAGGGAAAAATCTTCAGGTCTTTGCCCACCCTTGACGAGAGGAAAGCCATCTCAGCATTCTGCTTGTTCGAATGTACAACCAAAACAGCTTCCTCTTAAATCGTCCGACCGTGTGGACAAGAATTAAATCTTTGCAAGGCAGTCGACTGGCGAGATTTAACTAATTTACTATCAAAGTCCATCGTCGAATTTTCGGCAAACCGACCGCCCGAATTACACTTCTCGTCTCTATCCGTCAACTGCGCGCGGATTCTTTCGCAGACACTGTGGTGCCTCAGGAAAGGTATTTCTGGTTTTTGACAAACTTTCCCTCAATTCTGTTTTTTTTTTTAAATTTTAACCATTTTCCTTTAAACCCTCGTCTTTACAAGCTTTTTTTTTGTAACACGGTTTATCAAGGGGGGGGGGGGGGGGTGGTTAACACCTACCCCCCCCCCCCCCCGAGAAATCGTTATAAAGCACCCGATGCTTATGATTTGATACCAATGGATAGCTATGGTCCTCCTCTTTCCATTGATACCAAAATAAGTACTAACATACCTATATGGCGTCCACAATGACGTCATAAAGTCCGTGAGTCGGCCAACTTGGCATTTTCAGCTCTAATTGATGGCAACTGCCTAGTTTTACATAACTATAGAGTTTTAGAGCATAACTGCATAATAATTTCAAAAATGTACTCTAAAATATTCGTGGTGGCAACCCCCCCCCCCCCCCCGTACCTTCGACTTTGACGGTATAACCCTAACCCCGGTGAAGGTATACCTTCACATTTTCGCTAAAATGACCGGAAGGCTGAGAAAACGTTACCCGAAGCTTTTTACGCAAGCTTTGCATATTAGCGCACCGGAGCAAAGTTCAGTAGGGGACCACCCCCCCCCCCCCCCTTGTCTTAGAGAGACGAGAGAAAGAATTTCCCCCAATGAAAACAACGACGATACGCAACTAAAAATTGAAAATTTACACCTTTGATTAATTTGATGGACTTTCTCAAGCAAGCTTGCCTATCAAAAATCAACAACACTAAATTTCATGCTGTATGGCGACTCTTTGTCAAAGATCTACCGAAAAGCTCAGAGAACTATTTTAAGTTCCAACCAATATAATTTCTATTAAAGGGGCACTTCGTGATCAATAACCTCGTCCTCCCAACTTACCTCAAAAAAGTTTTTTATATCATCTGAACCGTTAGCCTTAGTAATCCACGTGTACCTAAGCTTACGTGTAAATTCGGTCGTATCTGTAAGAAATTCGCAATTCTGTATTTTCTGTCCGTAAACGGACAGAAATTACAGAACAGTGGCCTATGGGACCGTGGGAAAAAAAGCAATTGGTCATAACACAAAACCGCAAGATCGGGATCAACTCAAATTTTGTGAATAAGCTTTTCTCAAGGATATTTAGTGAACAGTGAAGGTGCTGAAATCACGAAATGTGTGTTCTCATGCAATTTGCTAGGAGTAAGGTGAACACTTTGGACCTAATCTATCATTCCGAAACTCAACTCGGCTCCCGTGGTTTAGGTCTGTCTAGCATACATAAGGTTCGAATTCAACCGGAAGTACGTGTACTTTTATAGCTTTTGTGTGCAACGGGGTCCTCTCTCTCTCTCTCTTCACAGAGAATTAACAAATTCAATCTAGGCCTTCGTATAGTTTGTTGTGGCATTCCAGTTGTTATCTCTGTTTAAACATTTTGGTGATGGGTATGCCCATCGGAGAATGGTACGGGTGCGCATATTAGGAAAATAGATCATATATGAAGTTCGTGTTGAAATATTTCATACAAATATAATTTTGAATAATGATCATGTGTGCCATTGTCCAAGGCATATATTTAGAGCTGGGCAATGTGTGAATTCAATTTGTGTGATATTATTCGCCAGAGAATGGCGCTGCATTATTTAAAAAATACAGATGGCACAAAAAGTATCTCGGCATGTTTTTCGATCAGTATTGTGCCAAAGTCCGATAATTTACAAGATATGCATTATGTAGCCTAGGTCTTTTCGCAAATAGAATGTTGAATTTAGACCTTGTGTGTCATTGTTTTCAAAGGTATATTATAGAGTGGTGGGGTTTATTCAGAAATGCGGTACTAAATATGTATGAACACTTGAGTCCATCAGTTGATTCAGTTCCCAGTAGGTCCCCTACTCACATAACATTTCATGGCTAATTTGGCCTGACTCAATAGAGTTCAATGGACATGGATTTACATTCGAGTGTTACCATGGTAACAAGAAATTCCTTGATAAGGCATGAATCGGTTTGGTAAAGAGATCAATTAGAGACCATTTTCATTCAAATCCGTTCATGTTTTACAGTTTTGACCCATGTAGGCAAAAAAATGACATTTGACCTTTTTGTTAATAACTCCTGAACGATCTATCCCAGATATGGCAAATTATATCATGATTACAGTGATTTTGAGCCATGTTTTTACTATCACATGGCTTGAAAAGATATCAGGTGATATCATGATATAAAACAAATATTGACTGCCTATATACGTGCAATAGTAAAAATATATCATTCGGTCAAATTTTGACTGTTCCATTTCACTCGGCTTCACCTCGTGAAAAAGAAAAGTCAAAATTTGACCTCATGATATATTTTTTACTATCACATTCTTAGGCATTCAATATTTTGTATACCTTTTCTGAATCCTTATGATGAGAAAAATGCATTTGTGCGGTTTTTGCAACAGTATCTTTAATTTGACATTTGACGCCTGTACAAACTTTAATGGCGCCCCCAGGTGGAAATACGACACTCGTATTTCACAACAAGTTTTAAGTGATTCGCTGTGATGTCCTTCTACCTATAAAACTGAAAAATCAATCTTGGTCCAACTAATGAAGTAGAAATAAAACAATAGCAACTGCCCCCAAACTAGAAAATCTATCTTTGCGTTCTGATTAGAAAATGGAATATTTATTCTTTTTGGCTGACGAGAAACGGCCGCCATTCGTCAGTTCATCTAGTCATTCCTTCATTCCTTGATTGCTTCATTCATTCATTCATTCATTCATTCTTCATGGATTTATTCTTCTTCATGCATTTATTCTTCTTCGTTCGTCTATCCATCCACCCAATCGACTGAAGCTGGCGATCCACAAAATGCGGCACCGTATTAGGCCTATTTAGAGTAGAGAAATGCATGTTGTTACTTAGCAACGATAATATTGTTTGTTTGAATTGGCAATGCGTTAAGTTGAAAATTGTGTTGAAGGAAGAGTTCGCAAGGGAAGATAAAACACCGCGTTATTTTCAAATACAGTTCTATTGCCTTTCAATTTTAACGACTTACTGGGGTAATCAATCAAACGATTCTGAGCCAAAACACAGTAATTTACCACGTATTGGACTGTTACTATATATATATACGTATTGGGTTGTAACAAAAGTCAGGCAAAGGAATGCCTGACTAATCTTTTTAATAAGACTTCATTTAATCACAAAGACTGATATAATTTAGTGAATATTTCGCTTCGGGGCACACCTGAAAGAAGCATCGCCTATATTACACTTTCAAAGAAGAAACGAATATACTTTCTTTTAACACAGGTATGCACTTGTTGTTGAGCTCTCGTGTGCTCTGTCAAATCTTTTTTTTTTAATTTGTCTTCGGATCTTGTTTGTGGTTTTCACTGATTCACTACGTTGCCAATAATGAGAGTGGCCTTTTAACATGTATGATAATTAACTGGTGAACTAGTAGTACGTAAAAGTAAGCCATGCATGTCAGCAATTATTGTCTAAATTAAAAAAAACCACCCACATGCGCAAATTCACGAGATCGTTCATCTTATACAGATGTAAACTCAGTGCCTTGGAATTTAAATTATTACTTTTTGAACGAGGAATAGTTGTTAAACGACGTAAGTCCTAGTCTTGTTTTATGGTTCACACTCGTTCCATGGTCCTAAAATTGTAACCAAATAATTATTCAGATTTCAAACATAGTTCTTTGTAAACTGATCCAGGGAATCATACTGGCGAGGAGGCAGTGTGACGGGATGGGAAGTGTTGCTTCGGGGGTGCACATCCTTTAAAGGGTAAGGAAGACCTCGTATCACTTATCGACTTGCTCTTATAACCTCTGACATGCTACCTACAATTCTTTGATACCAAACTTTCCCCTTTCGCGAATTGGTTAGAAAAGTTGCTCAGTGTGAATTGTTACTCTTTCATTAATTTTAGTATGTTTCTATATGTGTTAACTTGGAAGCGATCGTGCCATATTGGTATAGTATGATAATTTCTGAATAAAAATGAAAAAAAAAAAACAATCGGCGGTCTCGGACGCGCTATGGTTATCTGATAGGCCTTATGTGAATGAATAGGCCTTATATGACCTTGACCTTTTAAAGTGACCTTTTGAACCTCATCACAAATGATGGATTCCGTGTTGCACCTCATCACAGTCGAGTCTGTTACCCTAGCACTGGTAATGCGTTACCCATTTATACACGAATCCGAACGGCGAGTATATCGCCCCTACGCGGGGGCGCGCACTCACCATCCGCCATGACGGGGGCGGCGGTGACGGGTCATTGATATTTCGTTACTAAGTTGGGATTTAGAGGTTGCGTAACGTTGTGTAAAACCAATGCCGACATATCCGCTAAAATCGACTCATTTGGGCCCAAGTTTTTACCCTCTCAATTTTCATTTAATCTCCAACAGACCTCTACAAACAGCTTTTGGCATATAGGTAGAAAACACGCTATTTGGAGCAACTTTCTCATCCAACAAAATTGTTGGATGAAGAAATTTTGAGAAAAAAAAATTGACATTTGAATAGTTTAGGGATTTCTGTGTCAATTGGCCGTTGCCTTCATCTCTTCCGTCAGCAGACCACAATAGTTGTTTGCATGGGAAGAGTAAAATTAGCGTAGTGGATGTTTTATTACAGCGATGGACGAGTATATTTAAAGCTCGTCAACCCATTGGCCGAGCCCGAGCCGGTAGTTGGCGATTTTGTATTTGAAGCAGGGCTGGGCTAGGCTTGGCATGGCACTTTGATTTTGATGATCAGTTATTGTGTATTTTCGTGCCTTGTACACATAGGCTACTTACTAGTTCAAAATATTACCATATACCCATGATACATGTGTGTCTTCTGTCAAAAATGTCCTATATGCTCACCCATCACTTACTGGGGCTTATCTACACGAGCGGATCAATGTGGCCATGGCTTGCATGGTGTATTACATAATAGAGTATCATGTTACTGCACAATGCACAGGGCCACACGCTACTCTGTTCGTCTTAGTCATTGAATGTGACGTTAATACGTAATGACGTGATCTGCATTCGCTTTAGCATTTCGATTGTGCTGCCTTTATTCACAGTCGGTGGTTTTCAATGGAAAGGCCAGCCGGTGTGGTTCTAGGGTGCAAAACCTAACGCGTACAGTGGACAGTACCGTCAAACTTGAGATCGAAAATAGGGATTGTGGGATAGAACACTCTTTCATCGCGGTTTCATTGCATCACACAGTGTGTCACGCCTAATACGCGGCGGATCCATTACGCATGACGTGCACGACTGACGCGATATTTGATTTGTCGCAACAATCATGCTTTAATGGGGCATGAAATGTGCAGCGTGCAGACAGTCCAACGCACGTTCACAACATCTGATCTTGGAACACATACATGATGCGGATCTGGTGCCCGTGTAGATAGCCCCAACGGTTTTTGTTTTTCGGTCTTACATTTCCGTTTTCCTTTGTGAACATGACTCTGGTTGTCTGGAACATCCCGCTCTCTAAGCCTGCTGACAACTATTTTGAAGCAATCGGTTGCAGATTTGACGCGTGACGCGGGGGCGTGACGCACTACGCTGTGGAGTTTAGAACAGCAGACTCGTCCGGACTCAATTGGCGAGCCCGAGTCACTCAGACTTGACTCATGCTCGGTGGACTCTCACTCGGGTCCCATGGACTCGAAGCTCCTCAGGCCCCATGCGCCAATGACTCGGATTCTCCAACAGAAACTCAGACCTGCTGGACCTCGGACCATTGAACGCCAGTGACTCCTGACATTCAACAAAACTACAAACACACCATTATCTCCCAATACTGGCAATACTAGTAGTTTGAATGAATCCCCGGAATGACCCAGATATCCCATAATTGTTTACATCTCAATCTTCCTAAAATATTAGAATATACGACAAACTTATTAAATAGTCCCCAAATGCAACCATTCTCCACTAATTTTTTGTGAATGCTCAAAATCAGAAAATAAATGTTTGCGGTGTTTTGTTATCGTCTCTCTATCAATTGCGACGGGGGGCAAGCCAGAAGCAGGGCGGTTACAACGCCAGAGACTTTTGCGGAAAAGCGTGTGAAATCGTACTCGCGTGGAATTTTTTAATAGCTTTATTGAAGAGCCACGCGATCCCCCACCCCCCCCCCGCTCTCTTTAGCAGCTAATATAATGCTCATGCGCATAAACAAAATTGTGCTGCCTGTCAAAAGTTGGTCGCTGTTTACCGAATTGCTGAGATTAATGACTTCACCGCCTGGACTGGGGGGCATCTTTGCATTCTCGTTATAACCCGCGTTTACGACGGTTGTACGTGTTACCACTAATAAGCGATAATTTTGATCATTCTGACGGCACAAAACCAACACTTTTCACTTGTATCCCTTTTTGTATAATTCATCATATACAAATCCATCGGCTCAGGAAAAAATGTATTCTTGGCTGCAACAAATAGCGATAAATTACAAAATGGAAACGAACCCTGCGTGGAATCACTCGCTAATGACACAAATGAAACAATCCCAGGGGGGGTAGGACAGATCTGCTCGATTTGGGCAATTGGGGATTTCCAAACGGTAATTTGGGGAATGCTACGTGCATTTACTATGGCAGTCCTCGGTCCCCGTGACATTAAAAAAATCTCTTCCACCTTTTCGTTCAAGATCTTAGTAATATCAATGATAAATTACGAAAAAATAATTGACTTCAAATCCGTCGGGGTTTAGTGGATTAACCCCGCTGCAAAATATGTAATTTCCATAACGGCATTTATGCATTTAAATATTCGTGACACGCCTAGTCCTTAGTCAGTCTGTGTGTAACCGTTCGAATATGCGTAAGAGCGCCCTGTTACCGTTAAGTCTTTGGAAACAGACTAGCACCCGGTAGTTGATGCCGTTTTTAATTTGCTGTTATTTGGCATGTCCTACCCCCCCCCCCCCCGAAACAATCATCGTAATCCATTCTCCTAATACCACATGTAACTCGCCGGTCATTTTCACGTGTACTGATAGTCCATGCGTAGCACATTTCCATGACAACGAACTAATTTGTTTCAGATCTCCGAATCGTCACCCTGGGCACGGCAGTGTCCTTTCTAAAACACCCACAACCCGCATCGGAAGATGTCAAGTTTTTCAGCAAATACGATCGTCTTTTGG
The DNA here is from genome assembly GCA_023653785.1 of Ophioderma brevispina. Classification (NCBI taxonomy): domain Eukaryota; kingdom Metazoa; phylum Echinodermata; class Ophiuroidea; order Amphilepidida; family Ophiodermatidae; genus Ophioderma; species Ophioderma brevispina. The sequence goes on along the minus strand of JAMKCH010034004.1, from coordinate 37,956 downwards.
ACTATTCAAGTTTCCACGTACACGGGAATATATCAACCTTCTATTGTTACTTTATTTTTGTCTGGATGTTTGAATTTTACGAAAAATTATTTTTTCTCACGGGCTGTTATTACCTAATTTTTAAACACGTATTCTAACTAGCGTTCATTTCTCAGTCACGCAAAGTGGGCAATAACCTTCATTTTTAACAACAACAGTAAGAAACTTGCCCTGGAATTCCAGTTTAGGCCCGTCCCTGCATCATCCTTCCATAAATCCTTGGAAAACGATGAAATTTGTTAACAATGGCAAAAAAGTTAGGTTGAATTCTTATATCATGATTGGGCTTATCATTCGTTCGTTAAGGCAATAGTCGGCGTGTGTGTATTGTTGTGTTTGGTGGCCCCGGGATGCCCCCCAGTAATGGCGGCGACGTAGAGGGTGTCCTCTCAAGGCTTCCCTCCCCGTCGTATTCGTGTATAACCACCTGGTAGAGAGTAAGTAATTGTGAGGTAAAGCACCAGGGCCGTCGCCAGGGGGTGGGTGTCGGGGGGTGCGACGCACCCCCAAAAATGACAATTCCGCTTTATCATGTTGAAGGTCATTTTGTGGTTTAATCCTGGCGCGGTGTGATTGTCAATGTGTGGTTAGCCGACTACTATTGGTCATACAGTGGTTAGTACGCATTACTGCCGCTATTATTATATTGTTTTGTAACGCCGTGATGTTTCCCCTTGCTCGTCTCCCCCCAAACCCCCCCCTTCAGATTTGGGAAGCGACGGTGAAAAAATTTGGGGCAACCGGCGAGCGCAGGCGAGCGAATTTTTTTTTTTTTTTTCTCGACAAAAAAGGTCCACTTCTCAGCAAATCCGCACCCCCCCCCCAAAAAACATTCTGGCTAACAGGGCCTGTAAAGCACCTTACTCAAAGTGGGGCTCGACCCACAAACTTAACGTGTGGGCCGAGCGCTGATCCGCTGGACACCATGTGGCCTGCCCTCACGGTTGTGAATGCTAGGCCTTATATGACCTTGACCTTTGGTAAGTGACCTTTGACCTCATCAACAAATGAGGGATCCCATGTTTGCCCCTATGACTCAAGTTTGGTTTAAATCCATCGAAGTATGTGGATATTACAGGCATGTACCCATTTTTGGCCACGCAAGAACATTGCACCAGACGCAACATGAACAACAAAAACAGTGGACAAAGCGATCACTATGTGTCTTCCTACCTTAAAGCATGCGACACAAAAACAGAAAGTAAGTTTAAAATATTGGAATTGTAGGTGTTTCTTATTTTTCATAGGATTTTTTGAACTGCTCCAATGGTTGTTCATCCATAAATGCAAACATATTCACTACAATAACAGTTGGTCATATATATCTTATATATATTAAATAATATATATTATATATATCTATTATGATTAATTGAAGTCTTGACAACTAGACCAGTTCTGCGCAATATTCACTATGAGCTAGTAAATCTCAATTCTCTTGCACAATTCAGATTCAGATTCAATTTATTCAAGATTCAAGTTCAGTAGCTTTCATTCACCAATGTAATTTTGAAAATACATCCACCTGGATTTTTAGGTATATATATGATCCCAATCAAACCAGGTCAGTTTCATGTCAATGTATGTACTAGTACACAACACTGAACTGTGTCCCTTGGTGGATGAGCATATTGTAACTCATAGTGGATTAACGGAGGAATAACCTAGATCATTGAAATGCTGTGTTCTGAACCATATTGATTGGGGTGAATAGGGGAAGGCAAGAAAAATTCTGGTGGAATATGGGCAGGCATATAAAATAGACGTCAAAGACGTTCAAAAATTTACTTTAAAGGTGGTAAGTGCGTACCCTTTAGCCACTATGATTCTATTTACTTACAGCATAGCGCCATCCTTGAATCTAAGATACATATACTGTAACAGGCGCCACCTTTATAGCTGTATAGCTATATCCCCTCAAAAGTTGCATCTCAGCCGTGTGGACCGTGGTGTAGAGGTTAACCGCTTGTCCTTTCACGCAGTGACCCGGGTTTTTTCGATTCCCGGGAGTTCTCTTCTGATGCTTTTTCTCTTCTCTGATCCTTTTTTCTTTCCTATTGACTTGTTCTTCTTGGATAGCCTATGGCACTTTAATAAAAAAATATTACTTTAAAATGTGGTATGTGCGTACCCTTTAGCAACCTATGATTCTATATTAACTTTACCGCATAGCGCCATCCTTGAATCTAAGATACATATACTGTTAAGGCGCCACCTATATAGCGGTATATGCTATATCCCTCAAAAGTTTCATCTTCTCAGCCGTGTGGGACTCGGGTGTAGATGTTAACAACCTTCATGTACTCAAGTGACCCGGGTTCGATTCCCGGCGAGTTCTCTCTTGAGGCTTTCTTCCTTCTCTGATCTTTCTTTCTTTCCAATTGACTTGGTTCTTCTTGATAGGACCTATGGCCGCTATAAAAAATATTACTTTAAAATGTGGGTATGTGGCGTACCCCCCTTTAGCATCTATGATTCTATGTTAACTTACCGCATATCGCCATCCTTAAATCTAATATACATATACGGTACAGGCGCCACCTAGATACTGGTATAGCATACTCCCCTCAAGTTGCATCTCAGCCGTGTGGGACTCGTGGTGGTGTAGATGGTTAACAGACACGCTTGTCATGTACGCTAGTGACCCGGGTTCGCTCCCGCGAGTTCTCTCTGAGCTTTCTCTTCTCTGATCTTTTCTTTCTTCTTTCTTTCCATTGACTTGTTTCTCTTGATAGGCCTATGGCCACTTAATAAAAAAATATTACTTTAAAATGTGGTAATGTGCGTACCCTTTACACCTATGATTCTATGTTAACTTTTAACCGCCTAGCGGCCAATCCTTGAATCTAATATACATATACTGTTACAGCGCCCCTATTAGCTTAGCTCTATCCCCTCAAAGTTGCATCCAGCCGTGTGGGACTCGTGGTGTAGATTGTTAACACGCATTGTCATGTACGCAAGTGACCCGGGTTCGATTCCCGGCGAGTGCTCTTTTGAGGCTTTCTTCTTCTCTGATCTTTCTTTCTTCCAATTGACTTGTTTCTCTTGATAGGCCTATGGCCACTTAATAAAAAAATATTATTTAAACTGTGGGTAATGTTGCGTACCCTTTAGCACCATGATTCTATGTTTACTTACCGCATAAGCGCCACTCCTTGATCTATTACATATATACTGTAGCAGCGCCCACCTATATAGCTGTATAGCTATATCCCTCAAAAGTTGCATCTCAGCCGTGTGGGACTCGTGTTGTAGATGGTTAACACGCTTGTCATGTACGCAAGTGACCCGGTTTCGATTCCCTGCGAGTTTCTCTCTTGAGGCTTTCTTTTCTCTGGTCTTTCTTTCTTCCAATTGACTTGTTCTTCTGATAGGCCTATGGCCACTTATCAAAAATATTACTTTTAAATGTGTAATGTGCTTACCCTTTTAGCACCTATATTCGATTTACTTACAGCATAGCGCCATCCTTGAATTAATTACATATACTGTAACGGCGCCACCTATATAGCTGTATAGTTAGATCCCCCTCAAAGTTGCATCTCAACCGTGTGGGACTCGTGGTTTAGATGGTAACACTCTTGTCAGGTACTCAAGTGACCCGGGTTCGATTCCCGGCGAGTTCTCTTTTGAGGCTTTCCTTTCCCCTTCTTCTTCTCTGATCTTTCTTTCTTTCCAACTGACTTTTCTTCTTATAGGCCTAGGCCACTTAATAAAAAAATATTACTTTAAAATGGTGGTAATGTGCGTACCCTTTAGCACCCACCTATGATTCATGTTCCTTACCGCATAGCGCCATCCTTGACTCTAATATACATACTGTACAAGGCTCCACCGTATATAGCTGTATAGCTATAATCCCCTCAAGTTGCTCTCACCGTGGTTGGACTCGTGTGTAGATGGTTACACGCTTGTCATGTACGCAAGTGACCCGGTGTAAGAAGTAACCATTGTCCCGCGTACTTAGGCCGTGAACAATGTGGACAATAGGGCAATCGATTCAGTGTGGACTCTTAAACGCAACATTATTTTCACGCTTTATTCCGTATCGTCTATGGACCCCCCGGACTATGGCGCCTACCGGACTATATCTGCTTTCACACCGGGTTCGATTCCCGGCGAGTGCTCTTTTGAGGCTTTCTCTTCTCTGATCTTCTTTCTTTCTTTCCAATTGACTGTGCTTCTTGATATGCCTATGGCCACTTAATAAAAAAATATTACTTTAATGTTGGTATGTGCGTACCTTTATCACCTATGATTCTATATATCTATATATAAGCTCTATATTATATAATATAAGATATATAATATATATATATATATATTATAATTTATAGGGGCGTCCATTATATCTATATTCACTTAAGCGTCCAGTATCGTCAAAACTGCCAACAGTTGGAAATATCTCGTATGCAGTTCATCGTATGTGGAATACGTTTATGTCCAAGAAAAATATTTGACACCGCCTATGCGAACATGAATGCGGAATAAACCTTGAATTGAACAAATAATCATTATGCTTGAAATAAATGTACACATTATCTCAATCGTTTCGTTTATGGATTATTTAGTCGATATCGAGAAGGATTATCTGCACAGCCTTTTCCCCAATATCGCTCTATTTTTCACTTCTACGATGTTTCTCTAAAATCCTTGAACGTCCTATTTTCTGCCTACCCCTATTCACCCCAATTTTCCTTCTGCCTTCCCCTATTCACCCCAATCATATGGTTTCAGGAACCAGCATTGCACTGATCTGGTTATTCCTCTCCGTGTAATCACTATGAGTTATAAGCTCATCCACCAAGGAAACGGTTCCGTAGGGTCTTCTATCTATAGTAATACACATTGACTGATGACCTCTTGTGTGATCTGGGTAATCATATATCAACCTAAAATCCAGAGGTGGTATTTTCTTCTAAATACATTGGTGAATGAAAAGCTCTGACTTGAATCTTGAATAAATTGAATCTTGAAATCTTGAAACTGTGCCCAGAGAATTGAGATTTACTCTAGCTCATATGATATTGCGCAGAACTAGTCAGTGTCAGACTTCAATATGGGATTATAACGCTTTATATCCTCACTAAAGTCTTGAATGCAATATTACCTTGAGCAGAGAAGATGAGAAAGAAGGAGATGCGGCTCGATTTGAAATCCGATTACCCCAGGATTACCCTCATTCAACCGGCTCATTGTGTTTGAAACTTCAAGGGCCGCTCGATTGAACATTTGAAGTAATCTGTTCATCCGACTCATGCTTGGCCAGTCGGGAAATTTCACAACAGGAGTAATTGACACACTGCTACTAAAAAAAAAGTTTATTAATTGGTGCTAGCTACCTGTTCTCTGCTTGGTTAGGTCTGCTGACGAAACAAATAATTATTTTATTTTATTCTTGGTGAAATAATTGAGGAAAACATTGGACTTTTAAAACTAAAGAAAACAGCAAAATCACCCTTTTCGGTAAGCTAACCTTGATTTAATGTTTTAGGTCAATAAAGGATGTTTGGTATTTTACCTAATTTAAACATGTTCGGTTAGTATCCTCTGTGAAATCTGATCTGATAATGATTAGATAGATCACTTTTGAATACAACCTCAACCATACCTGTTTGTGTCAGGAAGTGTCCAAAGTGTCAAAATCTTTGGAAAATTTGGGGTTCAAAGTTGTCTATAAGTGATGCAAGAGAGTACGTTTCTGTACTGGTCACAAACCAGTGTATAGTCTCTTTGCAAATCCCATTGACTAGCTCGGGTTAATTGGAATATTTCTGGTATTTAATACAGGTGTATATAATGGTCCTCCTCCCCCCACTGTCCATCAAGTATCGCAGGTCTTTGATCCAATCAATCGATTTCAGGCAATTAGATGAACAGTTTATCTTTAGAATCAGTTGAACCATCATTCTCCCTGTTTTTCATCTTCTCGCATTGAAAGGAATGACCCTGATGGAGCTCTGGCTTGACATCTATTATAAAATCTCTTCCGCTCTCATACCATCATACCATTGGTTTCTTTCTTGACCTATCTAAGGCGTTCGACACAATCAACCATTCTATTTTTCTAACCAATCAGCAACAATATACCTGTTTTGGTACTCATAGACCGTCAGCCCAGAAGATTTTGGTTAGACGAACGAGATACCAATAGCTGAATACGGGAAAATTCAGAGAAAAAATAACTTTTGAAAATATGAAAGTCTGCCGGAGACCCATTGTTGCGTGTAGCCCCAAGAGAGGGGTAAAGTTACTATGGGGGTCAAATATTTGAACTGCTCTAAACCCAATGAAATATAGCTCAAATTATTCCTTAGGTTACCAGGAGTAAAACAGTCAATTGGGTCACACGCGTGTGGTGCTTCCTTTCCAAGATATTTGGGAAAATAGGCTAAAGGTCATTTGTTTATTCAAGAAAGGTCAACAATTGTAATACAAAGATTTCTTTGTAAAAAATATTTAAAAACATATTTAATGATACTGATTCAAAATATGTTTTTTATTTTGCATAGGGTTGGTTCCCTTTCATAGGGAGGGGTATAATGTCCCCGTCCCCATAGAGTCCTACAGGGAATTTTGTACCCCTTCCATTATAACAACAAGGAGATGCCAAAAGTGCAAAAGCATTTCATATTTTGATTCAGTATCATTAAACATTTAAAATATATATTTTTACAAACAAATCTGGGTATTGCAACGGGTGACCTTTCTTGAATAAACAAATGACCTTTAGCCTATTTTCCCAAATATCTTGGAAAGGAAGCACCACACGCGTGTGACCCAATTGACTTTTTTACTCCTTCTTACCTAAGGAATAATTTGAGCTATATTATATTAGATTTAGAGCAGTTCAAACCTTCTGGGCTGATGCTCTTTCACCCGTCTGGTCGTCTTAGTGTCCAATGCAGTGTTCCCCAAGCCTCTATACTTGGTCCTCTTCTTTTCCTTCTTAATCTGAATGATTCTTCGATTCCTCTGCCCTTTTTTCTTTTATCAATTTTGCACATGACACCAACATCTTTCTTTCCCATTCCAACATAGATACCCTCATTAACACCTTCAACACTGAAATGGTTCATGTCACAAATTGGTTTAAAGGGACGCATTGGCATAGAAAAATATTCCGATATAAAGAAATGGACCCTACTGAAATTACTTCCACAAATTTGAAACAAAATTGGGGTGTTTAAATTTTTTTTTTCAAAAGGAGTACTATATTGTCCTTGTAAGCTTCACTTCTCTAACACAGACAGCCAAGGACGCTGACATAACTGCACTTGGAAATCATACAGACCATTGCTATTGTGTATGTGCCAATCCCGGCTAATCCACCTTTCACTTGTCAGATCAATTTCTTACTACAAGCCAGAAGTAAAATGTCTGAATGCTTGTTAATCAGTTGGAACGCCAGTAGCATTACTTCCGGTATTTTTACAGGACGTGACCCCCGATATGACGTCACAAAATTTTAAATCCAAGCGCTCAGATTTGCGAGTGCGATTTCTCGAACAAATATTTAAAAATCGAAAAGATATTAAATTTTCGGTTCAATTTATGTAACTCACCACGCATATAAGATACTAAACTTTGATTGGTAGAAACATGTGCATTTCGTACGAGAAAATTAAAGCTAAACACGCCGAAAATATGTACCAAAATGGGCGAAAGTAAGAGTCACGAACTACAAAAAAGAACATATTTAGGCCCATGAAAATTACTATCAACGAAAAATGCTACAGAGTTAGATCTTGATGTACATTACTTTGTCTGAAAAAAATCGTGAATTATAGCATGCTAAGACGGCCATTCGCATGTTGTTGTTTTTGATCTGAAAGGTGGTTGCATGCGTGACAATGACACGCAAGCTTGACGGAAGTAGATACCAACCTCGTGCAGAAATGTTGTTGACGCTAAAAGAAAACCTGGCTTTTAATTGTGTCTCTTGGAAACTTTCAGAAGGAAGAAATAGGTGGTTAAGTTGTTATAGTATTTTTATTGGGAAACTGTAACGTTTTACAGAAAGAAATGCATTCTAAAAGATATGAAAAAAGTAAATGATGACTGAACGAGGACTACGGCAGTTGATGGTTGGTGTAAGATTTGATGAAAGAAATCAATTAAGCCTATTCACCATTCAACTCTACGAGAGTTGTGGAGTGCCAAATCGTGTGAAACGCATTTCAATGCGGAATAAACCCCAAACTCGTTCTAACATCGTCTTCATGGCCAAATTCATTCCCATTGTGTTTCCCACGATTTGGCAGTCCTCTATGGTGCTATACATGTGCATATTGATTATTTCGTGCAGATATTACATGAAGAAATAACTGGTAAAGATGTTCAGTCTACAGTGGCGTAACCTGCTTTGGAAAAGGAAAAGGCCCGATTCAAAATCCGCCTACTCCTCAAGCCCCCAACCAAATGAAATCAGGAAAAATAATAAATTGATAGTAATAAGAGTATACCTTGAATATTTAATCTTTTCCTGGAGCTGGCCAGCGCACAGAGGTGTTGAAAAAAAAGTATGCCCTTGGCCGAACTCGAACCCGTTAACTCCGTATTACTTGGATAGCGCACTTGCTAACTGAGCTAACAAGGTGGTATGTGAAGTAAGCGATAGATCAACTCTATAGGTATAGAGTTCATCTATCTGTCAACTATCATTTTAACAACGTGTTTTCAAACTGCATTTTTCTAACAAGTGCGGTCATTACCATTGATAAATCCTATCAGAAGATAAAATATACCAATAATTTTTATCTCATCATGCTAAAAATGAGTCATTCATTTTGATAAGATGCACATTCGCAGGTACTTGAAAAATGTAAACATTGCAAAATTTTGCTGGAATTCGACAGCATGATCATGACTAAATTTGCCTATATCGACTGTTGTCGCTTTTCGACCGAAAATTGTATATTTGTAAACAAAATGTACATATTTAAGACTTATTCTGCGGTCGGTGGGAATAATTGGTCCTCTCCTATGTTAATAATTAATCAATTAAAATTGCTAATGAAAACCGCGCGAAAAAATATCGTTCCTCGTACCCACGAGTGCTCATGCCGCTCACCAAAGTTCGAACCATTAAAAATTGACCTTTTAACGGTTATATGCATCGTTGGCGTTCCTACTGTAATTGTGTCAAAAACACACATGCTAGTGACACTGTAAACTCTGGCAAGGATTCATTTTCCGTGGCAGAAATCGCCTATAACTCTTGCTGTTTTTACTGTTTTTATCAAATGTAAACACCCAAATTGTTATCAAATTTGTGGGAGTGATTTCAGTAAGGGTCTATTTCATTACGTCTGAATATTTTTCTATGCCATTGTGTCCCTTTAAAGCTAATAAACTCACGCTTATTTTTTTTTAAATGGCATTCGTTTCACAACAAACTTCCTAAATTCGACATACAAATTGATAATACTAAAATAAAATGCCACAAGTAATACCACTTTACTAGGCGTTCTAACTGACAAACATGTGATTTTTTCCAAGATCACAAACCAAATATCTAGAAGTATTAGTGTTCTTAAAAGACTCTTCTTTATTTTCTTTAGTTTCATTCATCAGCATGATAAATACACATAAATTAAATACACAAACAAGGGAATGTGGACATTTCCGGAAGTTTAAACTTTTAAACAAAACAAATCATAAGATACCAACAGACAAACAAGCATTTGAGTGTCTCAAATGCTTGCTTAAGAAAGTAGGGGGGTAACAAGGTCAAGCCCCATTGAATGCAACGGACGTTGACCTTCTGTGCCCCCTATATCGGAAACTAAGCATTAAGACAGTTAAAACTATTCCTTATTTTAACCCTATGAACTCCACCAATAATTTGCACCATTTTTTATCCAAATCGGAGCAACTTTAAAATTTGACCCCTGTACAACTGAAATTGACCCTTATTATTGATTTTTGCTGTTTTTAGCCTATAACTCTGAAACTTTAGGCTGTACATATTACAAACTATACCTTTTCTGAATCCTTTATATGCTTAGACACATAACATGGTGTGCTTTTCAATATGATCGGATCAATTTAAAAATTTGACCCCTGTACAAACTTTGTTTTGGCCCCCTCTCCTTAGAAGAGGCCCACCATTTGCGGCACTTAAGAAACACGTTTCAGGGGTCCCTGTCAGTCTGTCAGCATATTTAATCACTCACACCTTTTGTACTTGAGATGTGTTACAAATGTGTGCTAGCTCCTGGGTTATAATAAGTGTCATGTTTGGCTATTGTGTATTGCCTGCCATGCTAATGAGGACGACTTTGAATGGTACTTCTAAAAAACTTATGAAGTACCTACTGGAGAATTTCTGACCAAATCACAGATGACAATCATCACATTTTTGTGTTTTGTCAAAATAACAACAAACATCAACTGTTATTTGGTCAGAAATTCTTAGGCAAATAGTTTTTAAGAAGTGCCAATCATCGTCCTCATTGGCAGGCAATACACAATACCCAAACATGACACTTATTACTATGAACAGGCCCGTACGCAGGGGGGTCGCACCCCCAAAAAATTCCACAAAAGGGTCAAAAGGTCCCCTTTTTGCTAATTGTTTTGATAAAAAGGTCCTAAATGTAGGTAAATCTTGACAATAAAGTCCCCTTTTTGGTGTTGAAATGTTCAAAAGTCCAAAAAGGACCATTTTAGGGACTATTAGCTAATAAAATCTCTATTCCCATGGCGCATTTCAATAACTTCCAATCACCAGTATATTGAGCAAATACACCCCCTGCTGTTGGTATGATTTATGATACCCGGAACATGCATGGTCGGCTGTTGTTAACATGTGCACATCCAAGACTAGTGAACTCAGCCCTTGGTAGATTAGCATGCCCTGCCTCATACCAGCTTATAAGTTAGTTTGAAGGACGGTGTATTGTTGTAAGTTCAAGCCTTTATAACCAGTTACATAATATGTCAATAGTTGTTAATTGTACTGGGGTATTTTCTTACACGTGGCACTATTGTTAACATTATAGTCGTGTCCACACGTGTAGTTATTAAGTTATTACCGGTATTAACTAAGTCCGATGGAATTTTAAAAAATCCACTAATTCCCCTCACGCCTATTGTACCCTATTGTAATCGTCTCCACATGCGGTCGGACATAAGTCGCTTAATACCGGACCTAAATTGATCGGTTTTAGTGTTGATATAAATTTGCCGTGTGAACGCACATCGGGTTTAACTCTATCGGACCTAACTAGGCCGAAGTCCGACGATTTAATGCCGAAGAAGAGCAGGGTTAAGTATTCGCTGATGTAGAGCACGTTAGAATAAGACCGTTGTCAGGTCAACTGGCTCACGCTAACTTGGTTCGAGCCACTGATCACATTGATCACAACACAAATCCTATGGTAAATCAAAATTCGGAACAGGTGGTCACGTGATGAACGCTTGTCTGTAGAGCACGCTTTGCAGGGGCTCCCGAAATTTCGTCCTTTAATTGCGTTTTGAATTAGTGTCGTGCTATTTAGAATCACTATGAAGAAAACTGAGAATTCAGGGAAAACTAAGAAACCCGCTACACCATCAAAATCTCAGGGGAGCAACAAAAAACCAATGAAAACTTTACACTCTGATCAAGCCAGCGGTGATCGTGGTGATCACGAACAAGTTATGGATGTCGTTGCTGCAGAAGGTGCTTCCGGGTCACGCAACCAAAATGGCGGCGCCCATGGAATCACCACAGATTTGTCGGCAAACGCTACCGCACCGCCACAGTGGTTTCAAGATTTTGAGATCAGACAAGAGCAGAGGTTTTCTAAGGTGTTTAGGGAGTGTAAGGACATGTTTGAAGGATTCAAGTTGGAGATGGACACTCGTATGGACAATATTAAAGGCGAGGTTGATGATTTGAAACACAAGCTTGAACTTGCGGAGATCAAACTTGACGACCTCGAAAATAGGAGTAGGAGGCTGTAAACAATTGTTAGTTTCATAATATCTTCCGGAAATGCGAAGAGGGCCCAGATTTGTTATAGCTTTGTCTCTACATGCTGAAAGACTGTAGTATTACCAGTTATCCTCCAGAGACCACCCGTTTCTGGTAAACTTATCATCATGAAGCTACAGAGTCAAAACACAATATCAATGTGCAGCCTGGTGGACATAGGCCACAACCACGACTCCAATTCATGCTGGGGTTCAGTCACTTTCAATAAAAGAGAAGAGCCGTAAAGCCTTGGCTGACTTTTTCAAGAGGAACTTTTGGTCCATCTCATGCAAAGCTGTTCGTGGCAAATACTACAGTCTGACAGTGCAAAAGCTTAGGAAGGGAGAAACTCCCAGAGCTACGCGGCGATTGCTTAAGTGAAGGAAAGGAAGCGTTTATGATCACCACGGCAACTATCAAGGTTCGCGGTGCTGATGGACATGTCAGGGATCCATTAATGTGATCAGCAGAACTATGCCATTTGACTTGCAACTTTGTTTTGATGCGAATGTTTGGGTTTATTTAATCTTTTTTGCATCAAAAAGGACTTTTTGATTAAATTACTAGAGCAATGTTTGCCTTGCTTGATTAGAAGTTAATAGCGTAACTTTCCTTGTTATACAAGGGGTTTTTTTGACATATTGTTTTTAGGGGCCAGTTTCCTTTTAATACCACATCTCTTTGCAAATGCAAATATGATCTGGACTTGCATATATTAGTCCTCTAATGGGACCAAAATTGGTCTAGAACTGTTAACATTTTATTTTTATGTGAAATTTCTCGCTGCACCTTTAATTAATGACATCACTTTTATATTGATCTGTGTGATATAGACTTGGATCAACATAAGCTGGACTGTGTATGGACCCTTCGCTTTCATGACAAACTATAACACGGAAAGGATCAGTTTTATTTTTGATCTGTGTGATAGGGTTTTGAATCAAATGATAATATGTGGACTGTGAATATGGCCACCTGAGCTTCTAGTACGTCAGCCACTTGGAAAAAGAGCTCTAGTTTCGAGTTAGGGTAGGGGGTTCGAGTTAGCAAAATGGCCACTGGTACCCGGTGTAGGGGACTATGTGTGGGGATCATCACCGGGGTGGATGTAGAAATCAGAAGTGGTGCGATTTGCAATCTATTTTTTAGGGCCACAAAAGTTCAAAATTGACCCCCAAATTCGGTCCCCTCTCGCCTGGTGCTTCGTTATTGCTTCTCTTGCCCTGTCACAACAGACCCCCCCCTTCCTCCTCCCCCACTCTCCCCGCCTACTACTAGCTGTAGCTTCCCGGCCACCATTTGCACCGAGCGCCACCAGCTCGGGGTTCCTTTTTGCCTCCCTCCGCCTGTGGTTTTTTGTGCCCGGACCAGCCACCACAACGGGCGACCAATTGCCCCACCAAAATCACAGCCGCAACTGCCTCGACTGGTCTCCCAAGATCTTCCTGTACTCGTTTTCCTTCTGCCCCCAACCCTTGTGTCGCCCTTCCCGACGAATTTGATGTTGGACTTGGGTTGCGCTTTTTGACCCACCCGATATCCGGCCCCCAACTAGGGTCCCCCAGTTGACCACCACACACTCTGACGCACACATCATATAGAATGGTGATGTCTGTATTCCCATCCTCCACTTTGACACACGGCTGCTAACAGGTCAAATGGCCCCCCCACCGATCTACTACTACGCTGTAGAGTGAAAGAATTGAATGTTGGAATCTGGGGTTATTTTTGACCCCAGAAAGGGTAAAAAAGGGGTAAAAATTGAACCAAATTAGTAAAAAATCATAGAATGGTGATGTATTTTTGATTCTATTAAAATGTACTATTTAATTCCCCCAATACAAGCTGTAGATTCAAGACGAAATTTGAATGTTGGAATCTGGGGGTCCAAAAAAGGGGCAAACTTTACGACACCCCCATAGCAGGCACTCATCTGAGCCCCACCCACCCCCCGACCACACCAGTCCCTTCACGAAGACTCCTCAGTTACCACAATGTGGCAAAATAGAGCAACAGTTCGGGGGGAATTACTTTCAGTCAAACGATCAGATTATATCAGACCTAATTGTGAGTCTTTATGGTTCCACCATAGTGCGTAGATTAAGAAGAATTTGAATGTTGGAATCGGGGTTATTTTTGACCCCAGAAGAAAAGGACCAAAAAGGGGTCAAAGTTGACCCCAATATGGGCAAAAATCATTAGAATGGTGATGTTGGATTTATTCCATCTTAATTTTGAAATGTAACAGTTCCATTTGCACCACTATATAAGATAGCTGGAGATTGAAGAATTTGAATGTTGGAATCTGGGGTTATTTTTGACCCGAGAACGGGTAAAAAAAGGGGTAAAAAATTGACCCCAAATTAGGTAAAAAATAATAGAATGGTGATTTATTTTCGACTTCATATTAAAATGTACTATTTAATTCCCACACTATATAGCTTCGCTGTAGATCTAAGAAGAATGTTGAATGCGTGGAATTCTGGGGCAAAAAAAGGGGGGTCAAAAAAATTAAAAATATCGGATCCTATGGGTTAATACCTCCCTTATTACCACAAGTGTGGCACAGAATAGAGCACCGTTCGGGGGCATTACTTTCAAGTCAAAGACCAGATTATATCAGGACCTATATTCTGGGAGTTTCGATGGTCCAAGTAGAGGTAGCAGATGCACGCACCTCTCTGATATGCTATGAAGCAGAGATACCAGCTTTACTTGAAGTGGGAGCAGCAATAAATGATAAAGACGTTGCAAAGAGTACGCCACGGATTTCGACAAAAGTCAAAAGATGATGAGGATGATATTGTCCACTTTGCCAACATGGCAATCGTTTCGTTCAATTGATTGCAAAATCTATGTGGTTGCCAGCTGACAAAAAAGTGCAACATTGTCTATTTTTTTTTTTCCCCAGTTGCTTCTCAAAAAAGATTAACTTGCACAGTATAATTGCCAATTGATAGTTTTAATTCACACTATTTTGGGGTCTATTTTACTCTTTTTGGCCCTTCTAGGGGCAATTTTGTAGTCAAATTGATTAAGATCCACTCTCGAAGGCCCAAAGTAAAAAACAAACCCGTTGATCGTCCCCCGCCCGCTCGAGGTGGATGCCGCACCGGATTTTTGTGATTCTTATTTTTTTAAAACAAAGCAAACAACACCACCAGAAAGAAGGCATAAAAAAGGGGGAAAATGATAGTTAACAAAATATCGGAGCACTATTTAACTTTCATACCTATTTTAAAGAGTCCTTTCATTTTGTTGACCAATGTCTTAACTTCTTACATAATACTATTTGTGCCCTATTCATTCAAACAGTTTGTGATTGAGGGCTAAAAAACCGTGATTTATGAAGCCTCCTATAGAATACTTATAAATAATAAATGCTATCTAAGTATATCTATTAATATCTAAGTTCAATAGTTTAAGTCATAGTAAATGAGACAAATAGTACCGTTCCACAGACCACTAATATTATATTTTCTGATCACTTACTGAAAATCTGTTGATCACGGGGACGAGGCTATTTAGGGACAATGTAAAAAAATAAAAGTGTTGATCGGACAGACTTTTGAAAAAGTTGGTGAGGGAGGCCTTGGGAATAAATAATCACCATCTATGGATTTTTACTCATTGGGTCAATTTTGACACTTTTGGGTCCTTTCTGGGGTCAAAATAACCCCAGATGTCCAACATTACCAAATCTTCTGAATTACAGATATTAGGGGGAAAATTAAATAATATTACATTAATATGAAGTGGACCTCCACATTCCTGGATTTTTTTTTTACCTTATTTGGCGTAAATTTTGACCCTTTTGTCTTTCTGGGGTCTTCAAAAATAAAACCCCAGATTCCAACATTCAAATCTTCTTGAATCTACAGCTATATAGTGGGGACAATAAATACTGATGACATATTGACAGTTGGAATCCACCCATCTAGGATTTTTACCTTATTTGGGTCAATTTTGACTCATTTGGTCTTCTGGGGTCAAAAATAACCCAGATTCCAACATTCAAATTCTACTTGAAATCTACAGCTTAATAAGTGGGGACAATTAAATACTATTACATTAATATGAAAGTTGGAATCACCATTCTATGATTTTACCTTATTTGGTCAATTTGACCCCTTTGGTCCTTTCGGTGGGTCAAAAAATAACCCCAGATTCCAAATTCAAATTCTATTGAATCTACAAGGCTATATAGTGGGGAAATTAAATACTAGTACATTAATATGAAGTGGAATCACCATTCTATGATTTTTACCTTATTTGGGTCAATTTTGACCCTGTTGGTCTTTCTGGGGTCAAAATAACCCCAGTTCCAATATTCAATTTCTTCTTGAAACTACAGCTATATAGGGGGGAAAATTAAAATGAAATACATTACATTAATTGAATGTTGGAATTAACATTCTATGATTTTTACCTAATTGGGGTCATTTGACCTTTTTTGGCCCATAAAAAAAACAGCACACTTCTGATTTCTACATCCCACCCAGGGCGATGATCCCCAATAGGTACCTAACCATGTGGTAGCAATGAATTTTTCTATTTCACCTACCCTTGGTGCCCAAAAACTGAGTCAAGGTGAGTACATCATATTTGAACAGACTTTTTTCATCAGTTTTGATGACATGTTTAATGTTATGCATGGGTGCCGCATGTTTTGCCCATTGATGTACAATGTATGCACATCAATTCTCGTTTGGTTCAATTCAATAAATTGCACTCTATCTGTGTTTTCCGCGATACATTCTTGTTTTGGATTGTTGAGAATGTTAACTTTATGGGTTTGGAGGGCTTGGAAGGGAGTGATAGACTTATGTATGGCTTTGGGGGAACCATGCAGCCTTTCCATGCCAAGAGTACCATCTGGTGGCAGCTGTTATTGAGCTTGACAGTTCAGCCATTCAGGGTGGGTTTTCACTGATGTTTTTTGGGAGTTTGTTGGTGTTTGTTTGTCATTGTTGGTTTGTTTTGTGTGTTGTCTTGGCATTGTTTGTTGGTTTGATGGTTGTTTTGGGGAGTTAGGTGCTTTGGGGTCTTTTGTTGTGATTTTTTGTCTTGTGAGGTTCAGTCCGGACAATAACTTCAAAAGTGTTTTATTATTATTATTTTTCAATATTTTACTTTTGTTCTTGAGGACCAATAGTTTTATTTCTGTGTGTTAAAGTATTGTTAAAATTTATGATATGATTCTTTCTACATTTTAACCATGGTTTTTTAATTTTTCCACTTTAACTGCATGGGTCTCACGCAGTTTTTAAAACGTAAGACGTTTTAACTTTTTTCATAAGAAAAAGGATGATATTATTTTTTACCAGGAAACACATTCTCGAGTAATTGATGAAAAATTCTGGGCGTCCCAAGGGGTGGTTCATTCGGGGTTCACAAGTTTTGCTTCCAACAGTAGGGGGGGGGGGATATGATAAAGTTCAAAAATCATCAGGTCTCAGGAACTCTGTAAGTAAGGATCCTGGGAGAAGGTTTATTATTTGGATGTTATGATGATGGGTTTCAGTTAATTAGTAATATTTATGCCTCCAATAATGACGACTATGATTCTTTTTTGAGTTTTTCTAGACTTGACAATATCAATTTTCCTCGTGCAGATGCTGTGGACCTTAATGTTGGCTTTATTGCCCCTCTTGATTACCAAGGTACCCGTTCCTCACATTCTAATATCAACTCACGTAATGCTTTGATTTCCCTTATTGCTGAGGCTTTAATCTTATGGAGTGTGGAGAAAACCTGAAACACCCTAACTCAAGAGTTTTTACAAGACACCAAAAAAACCTTGCAGTTCTTGTCTAGCCTGGACTATAGTTATGGTGTATAGTACTGAGATGATAATGTCAAAAAGGATTCAGCTATCATCAGCGGAGTTAAATCTGATCATTCCATTGTTAGGCATAGTTACCACCACTGATGTTCCCGAGGTGGTAAGAGTTATTGGAAATTAAATTGTTTTTATTTGAGGCATATGCTGAGTTCATTCATTCGTCAAAGAAACAAATTCCGACTTAAAGATGTTCATACAAATTCAAATTGTTGATCTCATGGATCTGGGATGCTTGTCAATGTACAATTACAGGGCACTTGTATTCAAATGGTGTAGAAAGAAACGGGAAAAAAATCAGACCAAAAAAGGAGCTTCAATCCAAATTGATTAAGTTTAGATTGGAGATTTATAACATTCTAATGGGGACAATCAAGACCTTTCTGAATTACTGACTAACATGAATTACTCTGGAGGATAAACTAAATGCAATTCTTGAACAGGAGACGGCAGGTTTGAATGTTCGTTCTCGGATCAAATTGGGCCGAGTTGTGGAGAAAAAAAAGCTCCAAATACTTAGTAACCTGGAGAAGAACGTGCATTGAAAAGAAACAATATCGGCTTTGCTTCGAAGTCGAGGATGACACCTTATTTCTATCAGAAAAATATTCTTGATGAGCTTCATTCCTTTCATAGGTCATTGCACTCTTCTCAGAGACCTTTTCAGAGAGGATATTTTCTTTTTCTTTTAGGGAGTGGATTGCCAACATTCAAGAAAATAGCAAAACATTTTCAATAAACCCATTACAAAAGCAGGAAGAAATTCTCTCTTCCTGAAAATCTATGAATTTGAATAAATCTCCTGGTTTTGATGGGTTACCTGTAGATTTTTATGTTGTGTTCTTCAATGATATTTTGATATGCTTTTGAATTTCCTATCTTTTTCGTTTGAAAAAGGGTTTTATGTCAGTGTTCACAGAGGAATGGGGTGATAAACATTGTTGCCAAAGAGAAAAGGATCCCCTGTTGGTGGGCATTATCAGCCCATTTCTCTTGGGCTACTGATTATAAATTATCTGCTAACGTTTTGGCAATCGTCTTAACTTGATTCACTTAATGAAATATGAACGATGACCCCAAACAGGGTTCATAAAAGGCCGAAACATAGGTACTAATATTCGCACTATTATTGACCTTATTGAATTTGTGTGTGGATACAAATAAATTCCAGGCTCTATTGTGTTATTAGATATCAAAGGCTTGTGGGACGGTGGAACACAACTTTTATGAGTTCTTAATTTTAATTTTGGGGACCAATTGTATTCAGTGGGATTTTAAGGACATTGATTGTAACAGGAACAGCTAGATATTAATACATGGGCTTTCTTTCAGATTCTATCCTGTGAAAGCGGGATATTCAGGGTGCCCCAATGTCGCCCTTTATTTGTTTGTGTGAGGAGGTTTGGGCTATTATAATTAGGAATTGATCAACGTGTTGAAAGGGAACTTAAATTTGGTGGTGACGTGGAGAAGAAGTTAGTCTTTTAGATGATGATATACATGCTTTTGCAAGGTGATGCAGAATCCTTTTCAAGTCGTTTTAACATCTTGGACAGTTTTGCCAAGGTCTCTGGTTAATGGTTGCAAGGTGAATATGTCTAAATCTGAAGGCTCTTCCATATTGGGAGTCTCAAGGGGAAGTCATTTTAGGCCCTTTGAAGCCAATGGTTTAGTGTGGAAGAAACTTACGTTTAAGAGTCTTGGTATTCAATTCAGCCCTTAACACTAAATCCCCTTGTGAGCTATGAATTATATTCAAAAACGTGATCAGATTCAGCAAATCCTCCCATGGCTTGGCGTGCAGGAAGGAAATTTGTCAATTTAATGGTAAAGTCAATGTTATTAAGATGCTTTATTGCCTCAGTTGCTTTATTTATTTATTTTCTGTCTGTGATGTACCGATTCCACATTTTACTTTAAGAAACTTGATACTTTAATTTTATAAATTCCATCTGAATGGTGGGTGACAGGGGAAACGTAAATCTATGTAAGATATTCAAATGCTGGTCTCCGCATGGTAGATCTGGCCTTTTCTCAGGCACAAAAGATGGTTTGGGCTCGACATTTGCTTCTTTGACCTAACTATGTTTAATGACATGGAAAAAAGTATGAAATTTAATGTTCTTTCCAATTTTTATAGTGACACATCAGGGTTATGGAAAACAAATGCCACCCCACTGTGTTCTCAATCAGTTAATAAACACACTAATTGGATGAGACCTTAAGGGACTTGGTACGGTATAGAATAAGATCAAGGCAAAAATTTAGGTATGGTGGACTATTTCTTCAAGACCTATTTGGTGGCAACCAAAAATGTCCACCTCAAGAGCTAAACGTTTCTTTTTTTACCAAGTGGCTGGATAAGGGTATGGTATGCGTCTCTGTCAGCTCGTGATAGGGGATACAACTGTAAAAAATTTGAAGATTCGTATTGAATATGAGATCCCCTGACGGATTAGGCGCCAGAATAATTCTTTATGATGCCATTTTTTGATTGGTTTTATAAAACCCCAAGAAAAAGGTGGATAATATTTTTGCACCTCACACAAGTTGCGATTGATCTGTTCAAAGCAGCTTAAAGTCCCAAAAACATGCTTTATCATATTTTTAAGGTAAGGACATCCTGTGATCTGGACACTTATTTGGCAGGATATTTTCGATCTTGAGGGGGACAAAAGAATTGGACTCTCTGTTACCACTGTGAATTAATTTCGTAGTACTATGAAACCCAAAAAATGAGTCCTTCATGTTAAAATATTTCATAGAGCAATTTGTTACAAATAAGTTTTCACAAAATTGGCAAAATTGAGTCCCAAATGCTCATTTTGTAGCAGGGTGCCTGAATCTCTTTGTTCACATCTTTTGGAATGTGACAAGGTCTCTCCTATGTGGGCGGTTTTGCATTATTTGTGCAGACAAAATGGGTGATCCGTTCAATTGTTCTCAAATTTGAGACAAATGTTTGGTGGTGGAGTAAAACCTCCTCTCGTCATAGTTACATTGTGTCAATTAACCTATTTTGTATTTGAAAGTTTACATCGATAAGATGCAAATTGCAAACAAACTAATTCCCAATTCACGGCCGTCCTCAAAAATGGTAGATGAAAATTAAGAGAGAGTATAAGATGCTGAAAATAAAACAGAAAATTGGGTGTAAAAACATTTCAAAAAATTTTTCCTTTGACGTGGATGAAGATTAATTTACTAAAATTTTTTTTACTTTTTTTATTCTATTGATTTTTTTTCTAATAATGAATTTCCTATTTTTTTTTGAATTTGATTTTGTTTTAATTCTGGTATGCATGGTCTATGTTTTAGTTATGTCATGACCAGGTGCTTGGTGGTTTTTTTTTTTTTTTGGTTTTTTTTTTTTGTTTTTTTGTTTGTTTTGTGTGTGTGTTTGATCTGTTGTTTGTTTTGTCTGTTGTTTGCTGGTTCGTTTTGTCGGTCTTGTGTGATCGTGTCTTTTTTTTTTTCTGATAAGAACCTCTTGTGATGAGATTCTCATTGTCATGATTGCATTGTTATTGATTGAGGAAGGAAAAAAACAATAAAAAAAAATTGGAACCGGTGCATGAGCAAGGCGTGAGCCAGTAACCAACGGATACTAACGTGCACTACGCCAGCGAATAGTAAGTACGTGTGGACATGACGACGTACGCTCTGTCGGACCATGGAAGAGAAAAGCGATAAGAAGGAACCACAAACGACCCCACCGTGACGTCTGGAACGATCTATCTGCAGCCCCATAATTGCCAATTGTTATTCATATTCTCTCAAGTGGCCCTTCCGAGGATAATCCTATCAGAATTCTGGCTCGAGCAAATTCTCAGTTCGTGGTGATTCTTCATTGCGGAAAAGATAAAGATTCCGGGTCTCGGGAATCAGCGACGTACTCAAACAATATAGCCGCATCCATGGAAACCGACCAACACGCCCGGGGGGGGTTATTGGATTTGCTCGGGAACCGATGCTCGTTCCTACAAAAAGAGGACTAACTGCAAAGAGGGACTACCGCAAGGGGTATCAAATTAAATAATCAAGTTTAAAGTTCTAGTCCCGCTAGGGGTACAAATTAAGTTGTGATTGTGACGTTAATGATACAAATGGAAAAAAATTAAATACATCTAAACATATCAGCAAAATAAACCTAAGTGTGTATTTTTCTTGAGTAGTAAAAGTGAATTTTTCTTGTATGTTGGCTATTTTAAATGTGTATCTTTTTTCATGATTGGGAACAGGCCCCGCAAGGGAGTATATCTTCACTGCAAATGACCTTCAACTTAATCAATTTTTATTGGTTCAAAGAATAGGCCTACAGCAAAAACAATATGATTAATTATGTACATAAGGCATTACAGTGAAAATTAATGATACAATATAATCAAAAATTAATTTTTTAGTTTTTTAAAAATACAACATATCACGTGTAAGGGTAATTTCAAAAGAGAGTATATACTGAGGATAATAATATTGGAAACTATTTTTTTTAAAAAAAAACACAGTAAGGATGTCTATAATGCGGTGACCGTAGGTGTATATTTCATGAAAAACTAGTATAATTTCACCAAAGCGTCCAAATTAGGGGCCGGGTATATTTTAACCTGAACATTGGTTCCTGTTAGAGGTCACTTAAGAACCCCTGGAACACGAGCATGGGTGCCAACGAAAATCCAAGAGGCCACCCCACCCCGCCTTCCCGTCCAACTTTCAAATTAGTCAAACTGTCATCCGATTTACACACTGGGCCGGCTTGGGCAGGAAAGCTGAACGCATAACGATGTTACATTTAACTTTTCTTATATAACGAAAACAAACAACAAATACACACCGGAAGCAGCAGAAACAGGGGTATATGCAATATACGTTTACACGTTTACGTGTTAGGACATAGTTTACAAAATATTATACTCTAATGATTGCCTCGTTCTATCATCGATTGCGCAGAGGGATTATGATCAAAGGGTGGTTTTGAATCCTTCCTTTTGTTGCTGGTGAATGGATAAACAGATTATAAATCGGATTGTGAAAGTCGTTGTGGTTCCTTCTCATCTCTTTCTTCCATGGTCGGACTTAACTGTGACCAGTGTTAACAAAAACAAGTAAGCACTGTTCTACGAAATATTGAGGTGTGAAGGGGATTTGACCTAAGTGCTAGGTGGATTTGTTTTTTTATAATTCCATCGGACTTATTTATACGGTAATAACTACACGTGTGGGCACGCCTAATAGCAGGCAACTTTTGTCATCTTTCAATTTAAGTCAATATGGAAAGGCCAGCTCAGATGGGATTCTTCAATAGTAGATAACTCTTTTAAACTTGGCAACCATGCATACATTACATTTTGTATGTTCCCGACATCAGTGCAAACTACCATCGGATGCAAAGTGCACATGTTTTGGGCCATGGGACTAAGTCTTAAACTAATGAGTCAGCAGCACCCCCCCCCGGTCACATATTATTTTTAAATTCTTACAACACCCTCTAATTACATTTTTGGGGGAATGGAAAAGTAATCACATAGATCATTTTTAAAAACCTGGAGCAAGTTTCAAAAGTTGGCTTTTGTAACGCGGCATTTGAGTATGACAGAAGGAGATTGTGTCAAAATTTGGTTGGTTATACAGGTAGCTCTTGATGTTTTCAAATAGGGACACCGTAACGAGAAAAGATAACGCGTCAAAGAAGAAAAAACCGTTAAAAAGCCAGACACACTATTTTTAATTATTATGCAAATTAGTTAGTATTTAATTTTTTTTTTATAATCTGAGTACTGGGTAACTTTAACCCCAGGATGACCGTGAACGTGATCAGGGCTTTATTATCGTTGTACCACTATTACATCCTAACATAGACAAACCATAATTTTAAATCCCTATAACAAGACAAAAACACTGCTGTACATTTAAACACAATTTAACCTGATTTCAAATTTACCCTTGTACTAATTTTACTCCCTCAGGCTTATTTTACAATGTTCTCTTACTTGGATTTTTTAGGACTTTTCAGTGTGGTGTTGGGGGGATAGACATGTGTTGTCATGAAATAAATTTTGTTGCAATTAGTTCTATGTGAAATTTTAATTTTCTTGGGCTACCAGTTCGTTGGGCTTTTTCGGCTTTTATCTTACTGGAGCACACTTCGCCACCTTCATCTTTATGTTAACACCCTTATATTATCTACATCAATGAGATTCACTTCTTGTGATCCCTTGTCCTGCCATGTCTTGTTCTTTCTTGTGTTGTCTCGTCCTTGTTGCCTCACAAAAGTTCCACTTTCCACTGAGTGGGGTCAACCTTAAAGGTGCATTTCGTGATTTCAGCACCTTCTGTTTTATTCATTGATCACTAGATATCCTTGAGAAAAGCGTATTCCCAAAATTTGAGCTGATCCCGATCTTGCGGTTTTGTGTTATGAGCAATTGTTCGTTTCCCACGGTCCCATAGGCTACTGTGTTGTAATTTCTGTCCGTTTACGGACAGAAAATACAAAATTGCGAATTTCTTACAGCTGCGACCGAATTTTCACGTAAGATTGGGCACTCGTGGATTACTAAGGCTAACGGTTCAGATGATATAAAAAAATCTCAACATCTTTTAGGTAAGTCGGGGGGACGAGGTTGTGGATCACGAAATGCCCCTTTAAAATTAATTATCTTAATACCCTCTTCCACACCCATCTTCCTCCCTTCTTCAAATTCCCTACTAAATTATTATTTCCATTCATAGTTGACCTTAAATTATTTATACCTAACTTTAATACAGCCATGTTATATCTGTTATATTATATATTGGTAGTATATTCCCTTCATTATTGCTATTTTTATAATAAATCTGCCCTTGCTCTACACAATTGTATTTCGATTATATTAAATATTATATTGTATTTAGTATATTGTATATAGACGTGGTGAGCATAAAATGAACTTGAATTAAGTGAATAGAATCAGAGTGACTATATACAAAGGCCCCAAGCCAGTTCTGTTGTACAGTTGATATCACCGGTCATAATCGCAATCCTCTGTAACAGTTTTAAAATAATGGCCGAGTTACAAATATTACCTATCCTCTTTCAATCCTCTGTCACTACCTATTTAAAATAATAGGTCAAATTCCAAATACCTTTCAAACTTGCCCCAAAAGTCTAAGCGGTGTCAATTGCTTGCTGTAATATTGTACAATATTGGTAGCGACGATCAGGCAATCACAAAAGCAGTCGTCATATGGCCCTGCACTGAAATCAGGTCTATGATTTCTTTACTTTTTTTTTTACTGGAGGTTTTTCCTACGTAGTAGGTAATGTCATTGTCAAATTTATATTGTTTTCCGGTGAGGGGGCTGGCCTAAATGCTGACTTGAGGAGTGCAAAAATTATATCCTTTTCCGGGTCAGCGCGGTCCGCGATGCAGTGGGAACCTACCCTTTCCCGCGTTTTTCTCCTCGCGTATAACGACAGGTTCAGGTAGACTGGCCCCGGGCTTTCAATTTCATGTGGATGAGTCTGGGATACAGAAGAGGGAGTCTGAAAAGATCCATGAAAGTTGAACTTTCGTGACCGGTCTGTCACCTTTGTGGTTATGGTAGGCCTATCAATGAATGCAAGCCCATGATGCATATGCATGCCCAGGTAATAAGTGAATTTTAACGTTTGTCGGTGATAATAATTATACTACTTCTACTTTAAAGGTGCGTGTATCGCAAGCCATAAAGGCCATAACGTATTGCTGCAAGCTGCAACGCGTTGCGAGAAAGTAGCAACGCGTTGCGGGAAAGTAGCAACGCGTTGCGACATTTCGGCAACCCGTTGCGGCGTCGACCAATCAAAATCAAGAAGCTCGCAACGCGTTGCAAGCTTCACAAAATCATGAAGCTCGCAACGCGTTGCAAGCTTCACAACGCGTTGCTAAGGTCCACAAGATCGCATGCATAAAGCCATAACGTTGGCAGCAACGCGTTGCGAGAAAGTAGCAACGCGTTGCGAGAAAGTAGCAACGCGTTGCGAGAAAGTAGCAACGCGTTGCGACATTTCGGCAACCCGTTGCGGCGTCGACCAATCAAAATCAAGAAGCTCGCAACGCGTTGCAAGCTTCACAAAATCATGAAGCTCGCAACGCGTTGCAAGCTTCACAACGCGTTGCAAGCTTCACAACGCGTTGCGACATTTTCGGCAACGCGTTGCGAGAAAGTAGCAACGCGTTGCGAGAAAGTAGCAACGCGTTGCGAGAAAGTAGCAACGCGTTGCGACATTTCGGCAACCCGTTGCGGCGTCGACCAATCAAAATCAAGAAGCTCGCAACGCGTTGCAAGCTTCACAAAATCATGAAGCTCGCAACGCGTTGCAAGCTTCACAACGCGTTGCTAAGGTCCACAAGATCGCATGCATAAAGCCATAACGTTGGCAGCAACGCGTTGCGAGAAAGTAGCAACGCGTTGCGAGAAAGTAGCAACGCGTTGCGGGAAAGTAGCAACGCGTTGCGACATTTCGGCAACCCGTTGCGGCGTCGACCAATCAAAATCAAGAAGCTCGCAACGCGTTGCAAGCTTCACAAAATCATGAAGCTCGCAACGCGTTGCAAGCTTCACAAC
Source organism: Ophioderma brevispina (assembly GCA_023653785.1). Classification (NCBI taxonomy): domain Eukaryota; kingdom Metazoa; phylum Echinodermata; class Ophiuroidea; order Amphilepidida; family Ophiodermatidae; genus Ophioderma; species Ophioderma brevispina. The sequence continues at coordinate 11,524 of JAMKCH010034004.1, read as the reverse complement.
GCGTTGCTAAGGTCCACAAGTATCGCAGCGCCATAAAGGCCATAACGTATTGCTGCAAGCTGCAACGCGTTGCGAGAAAGTAGCAACGCGTTGCGACATTTCGGCAACGCGTTTGCGGTGTCGGCCAATCAAAATCATGAAGCTCGCAACGCGTTGTGATGGCTTGCAACGCGTTGTGAAGCTCGCAACGCGTTGCAAACCTTCACAACGCGTTGCTAGATACTTTGCAACGCGTTGCTACTTTCTCACAACGCGTTGCGAGCTTCACAACGCGTTGCAAGCTTCACAACGCGTTGCTAAGGTCCACAAGCCATAGGGTCATAACGTATTGCCGCAACGCGTTGTGAGAAAGTCACAACGCGTTGCGACATTTCGGCAACGCGTTTGCGGTGTCGGCCAATCAAAATCATGAATTTCTGTGACGTATTTCAAAATATAAATCTCACAACGCGTTGCGACCTTCACAACGCGTTGCGACCTTCACAACGCGTTGCAAACCTTCACAACGCGTTGCGGCAATACGTTATGGCCCTTATTGCATTCACAACGCGTTGTGAAGCTTACAACGCGTTGTGAAGCTCGCAACGCGTTGTGATGGCTTGCAACGCGTTGTGAAGGCAAAGGGGGTGGGGTGTTTTTTAATGTTTTTACTTTTTTTTATCAGGGCTGTAGCCATTTAACTATAGGTCACAGAAATGCATGATTTTGATTGGCCGACGCCGCAACGCGTTGCCGAAATGTCGCACGCGTTGCCGAAATGTCGCAACGCGTTGCCGAAATGTCGCAACGCGTTGCTACTTTCTCACAACGCGTTGCGGCAATACGTTATGACCCTTATGGCTTGTGGACCTTCGCAACGCGTTGTGAAGCTTTCAACGCGTTGTGAAGCTCGCAACGCGTTGTGATGGCTTGCAACGCGTTGTGAGTTTCCACAACGCGTTGCTAGATACTTTGCAACGCGTTGTGGGTTTATTTTTTGAAATACGTCACAGAAATTGATCATTTTAATTGGCCGACAATGCCGCAACGCGTTGTGAAATTTTGCCAACGCGTTGCTACTTTCTTGCAACGCGTTGCTACTTTATGGCCTTTATGGCTTGCCATACACAAGCCATAAGGGTCATAACGTATTGCCGCAACGCGTTGTGAGAAAGTCACAACGCGTTGCGACATTTCGGCAACGCGTTGCCGAAATGTCGCAACGCGTTGCTACTTTCTCACAACGCGTTGCGACCTTCACAACGCGTTGCGACCTTCACAACGCGTTGCAAACCTTCACAACGCGTTGTGGCAATACGTTATGGCCCTTATTGCATTCACAACGCGTTGTGAAGCTTACAACGCGTTGTGAAGCTCGCAACGCGTTGTGATGGCTTGCAACGCGTTGTGAAGGCCATAAGGGTCATAACGTATTGCCGCAACGCGTTGTGGATTTATTTTTTGAAATACGTCACAGAAATGCATGATTTTGATTGGCCGACGCCGCAACGCGTTGCCGAAATGTCGCACGCGTTGCCGAAATGTCGCAACGCGTTGCCGAAATGTCGCAACGCGTTGCTACTTTCTCACAACGCGTTGCGGCAATACGTTATGACCCTTATGCTTGTGGACCTTCGCAACGCGTTGTGAAGCTTTCAACGCGTTGTGAAGCTCGCAACGCGTTGTGATGGCTTGCAACGCGTTGTGAGTTTCCACAACGCGTTGCTAGATACTTTGCAACGCGTTGTGGGTTTATTTTTTGAAATGCGTCACAGAAATTGATCATTTTAATTGGCCGACACCGCAACGCGTTGTGAAATTTTGCCAACGCGTTGCTACTTTCTTGCAACGCGTTGCTACTTTATGGCCTTTATGGCTTGCCATACACAAGCCATAAGGGTCATAACGTATTGCCGCAACGCGTTGTGAGAAAGTCACAACGCGTTGCGACATTTCGGCAACGCGTTGCGACATTTCGGCAACGCGTTGCGACATTTCGGCAACGCGTTGCGACATTGCGACCTTCACAACGCGTTGCAAACCTTCACAACGCGTTGCGGCAATACGTTATGGCCCTTATTGCATTCACAACGCGTTGTGAAGCTTACAACGCGTTGTGAAGCTCGCAACGCGTTGTGATGGCTTGCAACGCGTTGTGAAAGCCATAAGGGTCATAACGTATTGCCGCAACGCGTTGTGGATTTATTTTTTGAAATACGTCACAGAAATGCATGATTTTGATTGGTCGACGCCGCAACGCGTTGCCGAAATGCCGCAACGCGTTGCTACTTTCTCACAACGCGTTGGGGTGAAGGTCATTCTATCAAGATGAAAACTTTATAAATCGGGCCACCCCCTTTAAGCACGTCTAAAACGTTGTTAAACTTAAACTTGGTCCGGGGTGGTTTAAGGCGTGTTTAACTTCACGCTTTCATCAAGTGCCTAATATTTTCAGCTATATCAAGTCTAATAGTTCTCTCTTTTCTTTTTTTTTTTCGCTATACCAGTTGTCTCCTCTATTTCTCTTATCTTTCATTTCCGAGTTCGCAGTTGATTTCTTCTAATATATTTTCCTTTTCTTATATTTTATGCTCGTTTTTATCTGCTATCAGAAGGCCTACATGTATAGATGGTGTTGAAGTGGTGCACAGCGACAAACAACAGTTTTAAATAGGCCCGCTGTTTTTTCTCCATCTTTGAACAAGTTCTTAAAGGGGAACTAAACCTTAAAAGATTGACAATCAAATGTTTATATACATTATAATACTCCATATAAGAGTAATGTCTATCTCTCAAACCCATTCCCTCTCAAAATTAAAAGTATTAATTAGGTGTTCATAGGTGAATCCATTTTGACTTTGGATTACGTAGCCTGGGCCCACCAAAGAGTGCCGGCAAAGCGACCATGCAGGCTTCCTATATTACGAATAACATCAAAACATCTATTCTTAGCGATGAATGCACTGTAAATTTTGCAACGGATAATGTAATTGTGTACAAATAGTCAAACCATTTGTTGAACTCTACTGATGATATGTAGCCAAAAGAACGTTGAATTAATCTGTTTGTGTATAGACTGCGAATAAGTCATACTAGTTTTACAAAATGAACCTTTTGAAATGAGCCATTTGGGTCAAATCTGAAGGTATGTACTTTTCATTTCGTATTATACAGATACACATAGATATTGCGCATGCGTTACATGTGCTTGTATTTTCGGGACAACTATGTATTAGTGACACTAAAACATACTTGTCCCGAAAATACAAACACATAATATTTGTATAAAAAGCTGCAAATCGTCTGCTAACAATTTACAAGCGTTTTTTTTCCGCAACGCAGCAATTAATACGTAAGACCATTTTATGAGATATATAATGTCGAATAAGCACTCTTTCTAAACCGGTGTGAAAGTAATCTTAGTCCGGCAGGTATCATAGTCCGGGCTTCATAGACGACAACAGAATAAAGCGTGAAACTATAATGTTGCGTGAAGAGTCAACTGAATCGATTGCCCTATTGTTCACCATTGTTCCCGGACTGTGAGCCCGGAGGACTATATCTCCTGCCACACCGGTTTGTTCAAAGTTTTTTGGCTACATAGTATTTTTATTATTATTACAGGTATTTATAAAGCGCCTTATATCACCATAAGACCAAAGCGCTGAACAGTAAAATTACATAATCATTAAAATACAAGCGTTATAAATACATACCATAACAAAACTAGACAACAGAAGATAAATCTACATTAAGTATATCATAAAAGAAATAGCTCCTATAAAAATCACCAAAAGATATACACTGTGACAGCATAAAACTGGAGTACCAAACAAGAAGGAAATACTTAATAAAATCAGCTCAAAATATACAAATGCTGCAGTACAACCACAACAAAAACAATTGATACCTACTCATTCGGGAAAAGGTATGTTTTCAAGAGTTTTTTTTTAAATATTGAACATTAGGGGCTTCACGCAAATAAGCCGGCAAACTGTTTCATAATCTTGGCCCAATAACAGAAAACGATTTATCACCAAATGATCTTTTACATTTTGGAATGACAAGACGGGTGTGGTCTTGATTTGGCCTAAGACCTTGGCGACCAGGGTTGTATTTACTGATATAATTTCGGATTCTACTAAGGTACGTAAATGAAAATTAACACTCCTGCACAATAAACTAACGTGGTCTTTCATGGTGAGGTTATTGTCAAACATAATACCAAGCTTTTAATAGAACCAGATGGGGGTAATAATTGAGTCACCTATTTTCAGATCTAAGTTAGACACAGCATTAGCATGCCTAGGTGAAGCAATTAAGAACAGCTCAGTTTTTGCATCATTAAGCTTTAATTTATTAGCAAGCATCCATGATCTTATTTCATCGATCGATGCATTTGGTGAGCTGTGACTTTGCAGTAGCCGTATCTTCCTTAGACTTAGGATCAAAACTTATGTAAAGCTGTGTGTCGTCAGCATAAATGTGATAAGCAATCTCAAATTGCCTGGCGATGTATTGTGACAGGTTGAGAATATGGAATGAAAATTGGTGGACCAGCAATAAACCCCTGAGGTACCCCATACTGAAGGATATGATCTATATTCACCTAAGACACATACTCTTGTAATACGTTCTTTCAGGTAACTAGCAATAAAATTAATGGCAGAACCCGCAATAGCGAATTCATTATGCATCCGATCGACAAGAATTTTATGACCAATCGTATAAAAAGCAGAGGAAAGATCTAAAAGAACTAACATGATTGCTCTGCCTTTGTCAAGTTCCTGAAGCATATCATTTTTAACCTTCAAGAGAGCAGTTTCTGTATCATTAGAGTAAAACAAATGCGTCAACCATTTGTTCCCGCAGCAGCGGGTCTCCGGCAGACATTCATATTTGCAAAAGTTATATTTTTCTCTGAATTTTCCCGTATTCAGATATTGGTATCTCGTTCATTTGATCAAAACCTTCTGGGCTGCCGGTCTATAACCAATTACTCCGTGGTCAGGGCTGTAGCCGTGTAACTAAAGGTCGGAACCTATACCAGACCTCTGACTGTGACAATCTGCCGATTCCCGTAATCAAATTTCACGTTTATTCATCACACTCCGTTTGGAGCTTCCGTGGTTGGGAATATTACCAGAGCTTCGACAGCTAAGGGACATAACAACGGCCCATAATGCAGTGGGCACTCAGCAACCGGTTCTGCTATGTCCGTTGACGTATGAGATGGCATAACATTTATGCAGATGGCATTGGATGGCAGAACAAATAAATTTGACGCAATCGTCCAATGGCGGTGCCCTGTGGTGTCACCAATTTGCTGAGTCACAGTCAATTCTCATTGTGTTCTTCCCTGCTTATACAAACTATACCTTTTTAATCCTTATAATGAGACAAATACATTGGTGTACATTTAAAGACAATTTGACTTGATTTCAATTTTACCCCTGTACTAATTTTACCCCTTATTTTACAAAGTTCCCTACATTTCCCAGAGGTTGGACCCAACAATTCTGATTCAGCACCCTTCAAACTATTGAAAAACGTCTTTTAAACATCATAAACATCTTTTTCTCATTTGGTACCGTGATCAATGTTTTTCAAGTTGAGACATAAAGTCATCAAAAACAACACATTCTGGCTTATAAATAATACCTATGATGGTTTTGTTTGGATGGGTTATTTCAATAAATATCGAGTGAGGAGTGAGAGTGAGAGTGCTGTCAAAACGGGAGGGTTTGAAGCGCGAAGATCGGACACATTTAAAGAGTCAGACATACATACAGACGAGACAATGCTACTTAAGTGATTACTTTCAGCTATATATAAGGGGAACATAGCTGAAATGGGAAAAGTACACTATTGCAGGGGAATAAATAACGATAAAAATATAGGAACAACCCTTTCATAAAAAGATGAATTCACAGCAAGTAAAAAATGGTGACTAGGGAGATATGGGGGATGCTATATATCAATCATAATTAGATACACGGATGTTGATGACCAAAGAACAGAAAAAATATAAACATCTCGATAATAATAAAGTAATGATGAGTGCTGTCATACATGTAAAAGAGACAATGGAACACTGACCTCTACACATGGATCTCACGGAGAATCTGAAAATCGTGGGTGTCATTTTTAAAAATGTGTTCTTGGGTTTTTATAAGGGGGCAAAATTTGTACAGGGGACAACAATAAAAGTGTTTAAATTGTTTCAAATTTATACCAATCTGTTCGGTTGCTTATAAGGTTCTAAAAATGTATAGTTTGCCATATTTACGACCTATTGTTTTAGTACAATAGGCTCAAGAAGGTTCAAGGTCATTATTTATAGAATGGTCCGATTTTGTTGAAATTAGTTTTAAATCGTTCATTCTGTCCTACTAAATAAGAAAATGTATACAAATTCTGTGTTTCACCTTTCAAAGTGACACTTTTACAGATATGAGTAGTGGTCTCCATAGACCCTGTGGACCACGGCCATATTTGCCCTCTTAATTATCATCAAAACCTCATCGACAACGCGACTTGTATATTTTCGGCTTCTGTACAGTAAGACGAACAATTTGGCACCATTTTTAAAACCAACCGATGAATCTGAAATTTTACGCCCAGTGTGACCTTGAACCCGTTTTGCCTTGTGACTCTTGTACTATAACCCTCAGGCAGGGCAAACTATACCTTTCTGTAATCCTTGAAAGGTACTGAACATGATGGTATACTTTAAAACACATTTCCCCTTTTATATTTTGACCCCTGTATAAACCTTGCCCCATAAAATACATCCAAAAACACATTTTAAAAAATGACACCCATGATTTTTGGAATCCTCATACAATTTTGATTTAGAAAAACCTTGGTTGCAAGATTGTATATGAAATTTTCACAAAAATACAGTTCCACATGTACTACAAGTGATAGGGAGGCAAACGTACAATTTCATGGTCGTATTTTTTTTAGTCAGAATGTCGATTTCATATTTTTTAACTCGTGGTTTATTTGGCTTGATGACATTGTAGAGCTCTTATTTCGTATATTTGGCGGGAAATGCGATATTCCGGCTTTTCAAACATTCTTTCATTTCTGATTTTTTGCTATTGGACGTCGGAAGTTTCTCAGCTTTGACGATATGATAGCTTGTATTATCCATTATGATAATGGACCCTTTGGGTATATTTGGAAATAACTGTGTTTCCATCCATTCTTGGAAATGTTTAGCATTCATCTCGTTATCATAATGTCCTGATGCATTTGGGGCAACAAAGCTGAGTTTGGCTCCCGGAACAAATCCATCAACACTTCCAGCATGCAGAATTACTAACTGCTGTCCTTTCCCCAGTGGTGTTGGGAACCCACCATTTCCATCTTTGTCTATCCAAATTTTTCAGGGTGTGACTGGTGTTATGTTTCGTCGAGATATATGATTTGTGGAGGTTTTTAGTTTGTCTGTTTTTTTTACATTTTGCGTAGATATTGATGTCTCAGTAAAACAATTTCGCCTCTTTCATTCAGGAACTTTCTGCCATTCTGATGTTTAAATTTAAATCCAAGGCTTTTCAACATTTTTTGAGACTCTTCTCCCACCAGTGAAGTTAATATCTTGACGAAGAGTGGTCAACAGTTTATCTAATGTGGGAAATTCATTCCTCTGGTAGAATTGATGCACTTTGACGATTTTGACAGGCAAGCAATCATTCGTAATGTTTAGTGTATTTGCAGGTATCTTCTGTCAACCCATTTTGGTTTAAGAAGTTGCACATACGGACCCTCTATATCAATTCTAGGTAGTTAGTACTCTCAAATTGTGGTACTTTTTCAATAGGGGCCAATTTAAGGTTACAAAGGGGTCAAATTTTTAAAATGCGCCAGTCAAATTGAAATGTATGCCATATTGTCCATCTAGTCTTAAGGATTCCAAAATATATAGTTTGTACCATCTACGACCATTGGTTTTGGAGTTATACGGAAAAAATGACTAAAATGGTAAAAAAAGTCAATCTCATTTTGTACATGGGTCAACATTAAAAGTTAATCTGATTATATTTTAAATACTTGCAAATTATAGCCTGAGGAAAGAGGACTCCCCCCAAAAAGTATAGTTTTGATTATGTTAAATGTTTACTTACCGAGATAGGGGTCAAAGAAGGTCAACGGAAAAATGCACCTTCTCGTTGATTTCGCCAAGCGACCCTCGGTTATAAAATGATCCTTGAATATCCAAGAACATCGTCAGGCATGTGGTTTGTTCAGAAGTTTGCCGTCGCAAAGATCAGGCACAGTGTTTTTTGCAGATTTCCAAAATGGCTTCCAAAATAGCGTGGGCTATAGCATGTTCGTAGTTACTATGTAGTTGCTATGACAAGTGTGACGTATAACACACAGTATTAGTGCACAGTTGTAATATTTTAATTAGTATGGAACGTTGACCTTGGTAAGTGCGAAAACAGCGTCCGCCTGCTCGTTCGTTTGTATTATTGGTAATCAGCGAAAAAGAGCGTGTTCGTGCCCATTCTAACGAAATAACCGGGAACAGTCCAGAGGCCTTGGATGCAAACGCATATTCGACTACTATACGCAGGAGAAAGAATAAGAAGAGACAGGAAGATAAGAAACGTAAATATTAAGTTATGAACAGCTTTCTTGTTTTGTTTGATTTCTTTCAGGAAATGTTAGTAATTGATAGGACTGGAAGAACTATCGAACAATGATTTTCTTGGTATTATTTATTCTGACCACCTTGAACACAGGTATGTTGGACCTAAACTTTAATGAATTAGCTGCATGTAAATATGACACAGATCCCAACATCATTACTTCATTAAAATTTCGAATGAAAGTTCTCATGCGGAATGTCGAATAATTAACCTTTCTGATAATTACTGATAATTTTTGTATTTTCTATCCGTAAACGGGACAAATTACAACACAATGACCTATGAGGCACCGTGATACAAATAACATCGAAACCTATCATCAGAATCAACTGAAATTTTGGAATAACCTTTTTAGCGAGGATATTTATTGAACAATAAACTTGAAGATGATAGTTTAGTTTTCACATTTAATGTGTAGATACGGCACGATTTGTTGGCCATGGGATCAAAGGAAATATTGTTCATTTTGATTACATGCTTCGTCAAAGTAAACCATTTCCCACTATAAATACTAATGAATATTATAATTACCATTTATTGGGTATGTCAATCGTAAAGGTTGCACATTTTTATGAAAATGAATAACATGCCATCTCAATTACTTTTCAGAATATCAGTGACTGAGGGACATACACTATGGTACATTGACTAAAGCAAATAATGGCGTTATTGATAAGTAAATCCACCCGGTATGTAGCGGACAAATCACTTCAGATTCCCTTTTTTTTATTTGGCAGAGCCATTTTTACTGTCCATGCAGCTGGCTGAAAATATTTCCGGTGTTATCACCGCCCAGTTTAGATTGAGCTAGCCTCGTTCGCGATCAAAATAATTTTGAGGTTCTACTGTGAGTTCAATAATTTTGACTGTATATTTCATCTTCTTTTTTTTTTTTTTTAAAAAATAGGGGAACAAAACTCATGGTAGATATGTTGCTTGGTAAGATGTGACCTAAAATCTTTGTACAGAACCAAGATCCATAACTCACACCGGACCTCATTTCCATTCAATTTGCCACCATGTTTTTAGAAGTATACAAAAGAAGGGGGTCTAGCGACCTATGCTAACAACGCAGTAAATTGAATAGAAATGGGGTTACGCGGCAAATTACTGTAAGTTAAGTTTTGTTTCTGCACAAAATTAGGTCACAGTCTGCCAAACAACTTTCTTTCATGATTTTTGTTTCATCTTTGTTTCCTTTTCGGAAAATTATGAAATATACGGTCAAGGTTAATTGAACGCACAATAGAAGCCCAAGGTTTATTTATTCGTGAAAGAATCTTGTGCTTTGCGTCATGAAAAATAGATCAATCTTAATCGGGGTTGTGATAGCACCTGAAATCTTTTCAACTGCATAGATAATAACAATGTCTTTGTACTTTCAGATAAAAAGTAATTTGAAGTGCTTTATCCTCTGCATACCGTACAGATTTACTGGATATCAACAGTGCTATTATATATTTGCCCGAGTCAATGCAGCACGATGTACATCTACTGGTCACTGATATTTAAGTAAAGAAATTGTGGTGGCATTAATTTTATTCATTTTCAAACAAATGTGCTACTTTTGGACTTGACATAACCCAGAGTATTGAAAGGTATACTATTTAATAATAATCTGTGCAGAAATCAGTTAATTCGCCTATATGCGTAATCGAAGTCCTTATGCAAGCATCTTTCTCTCTAGTTTTTTTAACCTATTGACCTTGTTTCCGTCTGTAGGTGTGTCCACGCTTCGACCTTACCCACGTGGGTTGCGTTCATGTTCCGAGCTGTATTTTAATGGCTACCGGACAAGTGTCATCTTCTCCTGGTTCTTCATAGACCCCGATGGTTTGTTACATGGCGACGGTGGGTTTAATGCATCCTGCGATTTTCATTCCACCGCTCATTCGCAAGTCTCTCAGAGAGGTATAAGTACTTTGATTAAGGGATAATTATCCATTGGTTTGTCTATACATTGTTTTGTATTTTCTTTGCCGATAATCGTCAAGCGACTTTTTATGCAAATATATGATCTGAATCTACACCAATAAATAATGAGTACTTGTGGCTCAAAATACCTGGAGATACTAATATACAGATTTCTCAAAATATTATGCTTCTAGAACCAGATTAAAAATATCCAAAATGTTTTTGTCTAAGGAAGTTTTTGTCTAAGGAAGATAAAAATGAAACTAAAAATGGCCGTGAACATACGACATCATGAGTGATACTAAAATTGGTACAATGTCGCGTTTGTAATGATTTTCTGTAACACTGTAAAATTTATGAAAGTTCTGTGTTTGAATTCTTTGACTTGTTCCTTTCTAAAAATGTGTACTTTTATATGGCTAACCACGTTATGCCAAGAAAAGTGTCAGCCCTTTGCAATATACAAGTACCATTTAACGCTTCAATTCTCCTTAGCGTATGTGGCTTAGTGGTAAAAGCGTCATTCTAAAAAAATCTTTTAAGAGTTTAATGACCTTAAAGCAACATCGTGGTATAGACTTACCGCGACCTATATAGTTCGTGTTGCAATCAAAACTACATACTGAAAGTTTCAAGTTGATTTCTACACGCATAAGTGCAAAAAATCCAGATTTATTCCAACAAATGTACACGCCTGTACACAGTCGTCAACGCTGCCATCTTTATTCCCTGTACCAAATTTACAACGCCGCACGTAAATACCGAAACAGAAGCCAGCGAAACATATCCCGTGCCTTCAGTCAGTCTGCCACAAGCCTCATCCTTGTGAACTTCGGTGAGCACACAAAGAATAAGAGCGAAGTTCGTTTGGAAATTTTTATTGCAAAAAAAAAAAAACCTACACTTTTTAAAACCTCAATGATTTGGAAAAATGTAATGTCAGTATTGTGGCTGATAACCGTAGTTAA